>MPNW01001117.1:2379-23730 GCA_011800805.1 Hirudo medicinalis
TGGTGGATGATGGATGGATGGATGGAGGATGGACGGACGGATGGACGGACGGACGGACGGACGGACGGACGGAGGACGGATGGACGGACGGACGGTTTCGACAAACGACGACGTGACGAGTTGGCCACAAAGTTTGTTTGCAACAACCGCAACAATGTTCGACCGACAACATGACTGCTTGTTGCAGTGTTGCGGAAATTATTCCACAACGACTTTGTTTTAACGAAGTAAGAAGGAAAAATGTGTATTTTATTGAATATTGTCAAACAACAATTATTTAATAAAATATTTAGTTGGATTGATTGTTGTCGAATTAAATTATTGTTGCGCACGTAACCACCATCGAAACTCTCACGCCGCTATATATCTTACGCCTGCTTCTGGAAGCTTCTTAACCATTACACGATGCGGGAGCAGGCGAGAATGCAAAAAATCTTTATTAACGTCCGTTGCTTAACTAGATGATTATAATGGTGCTCCCGCAACAGGATTCGAATCCGTGCTGCCATCGCCAGAGGCGGAAGTCTTAACCATTTGGTAATAGTGTAAAATGAGCGCTTGGTTAAGTCATCGCTGATATGGTTAGGATCGGCACGTGATTATGCTGGATGTGCGATCCTTCAGTTGAAAAAAGAATTTCTTCTAAATGGCATACTTATTTTATCAAAACATTTTTAAACGATGATATTGAGTAATTATATTGTAAATAATGTTTAACAGATTTAAAATAGTGATTCAGCTGAATCTCGTGAATCTTATCGATTCAACAAATGTCGATTAGTTGCTGAATTTCATATGCGAAGTCCAAGGTGCACACAGGAACCTGCGTGTTGTGCAACTTGGAATCAATATGAGGCTCTGCTTGGCTCAGGTGGAAACCTGAAGAGGTGTGCTGGAGTCACGAATCGATGGATTGAACGTTGCTTCAATTTTACATCCAACCTGTACCCTTTCTCTTTTCTTCCTTTCTCTGCTTCCTATTTCATTTCACCTCCGAATTTATTATCATAATTAATGTTTTGATGTATTTTCTAGGTGACTAAACTTTTGTAACGTGTTGGATAAATAATTTGATTGTCATCGTTTGCAAAAGTCCAATGAAACTAGCGTGTGTTTGTTTGGTTATTCTCAGATCAATAGTTTCAATGAGTTCAGTTTGTCCAAATATTTGTTTGCCACGCACCTTCATACTGCTTTATAGTGCTTCATACTGCTTTATAGTGCTTTATACTCCTTTATAGTGCTTCATACTGCTTTATAGTGCTTTATACTCCTTTATAGTGCTTCATACTGCTTTATAGTGCTTCATACTGCTTTATAGTGCTTCATACTGCTTTATAGTGCTTCATACTGCTTTATAGTGCTTTATACTCCTTTATAGTGCTTCATACTGCTTTATAGTGCTTCATACTGCTTTATAGTGCTTCATACTGCTTTATAGTGCTTTATACTGCTTTATAGTTCGATCGTGATTTTGGCTCAATGGCAACTCCAATAAAAACCAATTAAAGTAAACAAACAAATTAATAGGTCAACAGACCATCTAGCTGATAATCTGAATTTGGAAGCTATCAGATTGGAAATGTTGCAGGAAGGACTTAAATGATATTTTACTGAATTGTTTGTGGGCCGATAAATTATTACCAGAGCGTACACCCGTCCTGACATTCGCATCGCATAAAAGCGCACGTTGTCTCTCGCCGCAGCTTTATGCTTCTGTGAAGCACGGATTTTCTTGCTGGTTTATCCACAAAATTATTGCTGGTGAAAATGAAAGGTTTTGAATTAATGCATGTCTAACTTCCGTTTCTTCATAACCGCCTCATTTTTCAAAACTCGACTGGACGAACATGTTCTTATAAGCTCAAGAGAGAATGAGCAAAGATGAGAAATGCGAAATTCCTTCCAGCAGCAAAAGTGAACAGTCCTCCTTAGTAAATAAGAAAGGCATGGACAAAAGAACTGACGTTTCAACTTACGGATCAGTGCTGGAGACAGAAATAGTTGCCGATGTAAATTCGGGTAACGAATCGAAAGATGCTGCAAGCGAAGGAGATGTGGGCAAGGTCAAGAAGTTTTCAACAAAATCTCCATCAGACATTAAAGATCAAAAACCTGTCAAGTCGAAAGCAAATCCTGGTTTTATAAACTTATATTTTGATTCAGGGTCTGAAAAATGTAATTCAGAGGATGAAGCCAATAGACCTTCCATGGAGGAAAAGAAACAGACAAGCGATCCATCCAATCTTCCTGGCACTTCGCAGCAAAATAAACTTGCCATTCCATTGGCAGATGAGAAAGACAAACTCAGTGTGTCTGAAACTTCCAGGGATTATTGTCCTTCACCTTCTCCAGGAGACACCCTTCCGCTCCTCTTGGATGATTCGGAAAATGAATCCTCGTTCAGAATTATTGGTGAAATAATCGTGCCATTTTTGTTGGCCGGTCTTGGTTGTGTGCTTGCAGGAGTTATATTGGATTTGGTTCAGGTAATTTGTCTATTTAACACTGTCTATTTCAGCAGATTTACACGCTCATTATTAATTAGTTATTGAAATTTTAGTTATTTTATCTAACAAAAGAGGCAGTTAAGAAATGCAAATAACGTGGATCTTACATTCGCCCAATTTTAATCATTTTCATTTGTCGCCTTCATTTCCTTGGAAATTAGGATACAATTTTGAGTCTCTAAACCTCACGTTGTTGCAGCATACCATTTCATTTTGGCGATTCATTTCGATATTTTCAAATTTCTTATTTCGCTGACCTAATGAAGCAGACGTTCTGTAAATTCAGCATTCAATGATGTTTTGATTTATGCTAATTTCATATTTTATCAAATACGAAATAATTTTTTTTAATCAAAATTCAGCTCTTTTAAATAATCTTCTTGGGTACCAAAATTGGAAATTAGTGGTTTGTTTAGTTATGCAGAGCATTTAATTTCAAATATATGTTTTGATTTGTTACAGATATTGAGTTATTATAATTTGTTATTACATCATAAATAATAACATTATTAACAAACAAATAAGTCAAATAAATACTAAAAAGTATTGAGCTGCTTTAATGTCATATAATTTATTGTATAATTTCGTATAATTTAGAAATAATTTTTCACATAATTCTGTGATAATTCAGAGTTGGTCAGTTTTTCAAAAGATGTCACAAATCTTCATCTTGGTGCCAGCTCTTCTCGGCCTCAAAGGGAACTTGGAGATGACTCTTGCCTCGAGGCTCTCTACACAAGTAAGCGTTTATATGATTTAAATTAAGCATTTATATGATTTAATATAAATATTTATTTCAAACAAGCATTTATTTGCTTATTCATTATTCAAGTAATTAATTAATTTCAAGACTAAGCAGTATATTTCATAAGTTTAAATTGCATGCTTCCTGTGTGAGTGCATGCATAAATTAGCATAAATTACGCAACAGAAATCCACTTCTTATGAAATGTTAGAAACTATAAAACTATAAAACTATATACACTATAACATAAGCGAACAAGTGAAGAATGACTTTGAAGAGAAATTAATTTTAGTGGAAGGACTTTGCATGAATGAGGCAATGACTCGTGAACTACAGTTAGTTACGAAATACTGAACTTAACAACCACAACAAATAAGACATTTTTAATCTAAATTCTTTTTTTTTCTGAATGAATGAGGCTCATTTAAAATTGAATAAGATTCTGATATGAAATGCAGTGGTTCTGCATTGTAATGTAATGTAGTTCATTTATATAGCGCCGTATGCATAGCGTCAGAGGCGCTTCTTGTTAACCATTTACATAGCGCTCCTTCCCGAGGATAGTCCAAATCATCTCAGTCATGCAACGGACTTTAATCAAATAAAATAAATAAGAGGGCGCTTGCGGCAGTGCAGGCTGGGTTTCGAACGCGACACATTACGACCGTTGCCATTACCGCCGTGTGCAGGAACGTAACCCATTCGGACAACCCTGCAGGCCGATGTAATTAATTGTGGTAATCACTTGAAACTTCACTTTGTTAGATTTGGTGACAACGTTTAAAATGAAAAGATGTTTATCGATAATTTTTGTATCGCCAACTTAATCGTAGATGATGTGGATTCATGAACATCTAACAGAGTGTGCAATAAGTGGGGAATAATGTCTTTATTCCGTGCAGCAGTTTTAAAGGAGAAATTACACAAATGAGTGAATTGAACACAATTGATTAATAATGAATTACACAAATGAGTGAATTGAACACAATTGATTAATAATGAATTGATTGTAATTTAGTTGCTGCATCAGCGATTCAATCTCCTTCGAAGTTCTTATTAATGGACAAATTACAAACAACATTTACTATTTAAGTGAAAATTCTCTCGAGCAAAATGTCTCGAGCACATTATTAACTGCATTGAAAGCTCACTTTTAGTTGGCAGTGCAAGTTAGCTCAGAATAATGCCTTCCTTCGTGTGGCCGTGAAACACGACGGTGTTCGCAACCCAGCTTGCGCAGCAAGTGAGCGCCTTTGGGAAGCGACATAAATTGGGTAATTGTAGTAATTCGTGTTCCCCTACACTCTCATGTAAAGACTTCGCCTCTCAGCAATTGAAGCAAGAATTCGAACCCGTTGTAGGAGCACAGGCTTAATCATCCAGTTATGTAACCGACACTAACAGACGACAACAACAACAACGTTTTAAATGTATCGCTAACTACACTTTAGCTCATGCATCCGTGGAATTCATTCATTTCATTCGAAGCGATCAGCAATCCATGTTGTTGACATGTTTGATCTTATCCTTTTCGTGTCGCTTAATTATGAACCACGTGCACGAGAAGGATTTTAATGGAAATCGATATCGAGATGGACATCCTTTCTCGTTGAAATTCGTAGCTTCAATGTACTTCTCACTTTTTGAAATCTAATAGGTTGTACTTTATTCAGAATAAAAGGGAATCAGTACATACAAAAATTTTAATGTGAATACTTAACTTATGTCATTGTTGTTAACTAACAAAGAAACTAAGGAATAGAAAAGTTTGTCAAAGTATTTCATACGTTGGTTACTTTCATACTTGCACGTGCATAACTTTTAAGTCTACACTTTCATGCAATTCAATCGTACTTGATCCTTCGTTGCTATTCCAAGCACACATCCATCTCCAACATGGTTAATACAAAGTTAAAGGCTCCAATTTAAGACCCGATCTTTTACTATGACATTTAATGAAGAGTGGATGGGTCATGAATGAGCTTTTGCGGGGATTAAATTGTTCTGAAAGAAAGTTTTCCCTACTAGAAAGTTTGAAATAGCTTTTCAATTTTTGCATTCGTTATTCGCACAGGCCAATTTGGGGAACATGGACTCGAGGTCTGAACAGTGGAAAATGATTTATGGAAACTTGGCGCTCACTCAGGTAGATGACCATTAATGCTTATTTGGAACAGTTTACATACATACATTAGTTAACTTGAACTTTGATACTTTGTGGTGAGCAACTTTTATAAAAAACAAACGGAAAATGTCATTTAAGCACAATTCAGAAATTCTGTAATTTCAACAAATTAAGTTCAACAACTTAAAACTTAAAACTTAAAATTGCAGGTCCAAGCAATAATTGTGGGTCTGCTGGCTTCTCTTTTTGCCGTTTTGCTTGGGTGGATCCTGTCAGGGAAGTTCAACATTATGCATGGATTTCTTATTTGTGCTGGAAGTGTTCTCACAGCAGTTCTTGCCACATTGCTCCTCGGTGAGAGATTGTGTTACTATTTATTTGCTATTCGAGTTGCGCGAGTCTCGTAATTATGCAAATTATATTTAGTAAAACTTTGGCACTCATCGCTGCGAAAGATTCGACAGAAAATGTTTTTTTGGGCCTGATTTAATTTGCTCTGAGTTTTATCACTACTTGCCTCATCTCCTTCGTTACTTATCATTCATTTGTAGTGCTTAAGAAATCTGCACAATAACCATTAATTGTCTTGGATCAGGAATTCGAGAGGCCTAACATAAATGTTATCCTCACGTTTACAAGCTTCAGAGAACCATTCTCTTGTTATTTAAATATTGATGACCACGAAACATTATAAAAATATTCTGGGACCTTTCAAAGTTCGGGTTGGGATGGGCGAGTTTGATGTGAAACAAAAAAGACTGGCGCAATTTTATCTGATCAGCGTACAAACGGTTGAGCAGATAACGAATCTATACATGTCAGTGTTCACTCGCCAATATTAACTGAGAAATAACCCCAAACCAGTTGCTTAGGGATGCTAATTCTACTTTATTGCTTCATGCTTCCTTTCGCGCAAACACGTTTATATGCGAGCACGTATTGTTTTCCCATTTGATCATCTTTTTTGCGATTAGAAATTAAATGATATTAAAATATATTCACGTATGATCGTTTATTATAAGTATTTGCTGCAGCGAGTAATTGTTGTATCAATTATGATGAAAAAGCAGATGTTCGAACGAAAACGATGCTGCAAGCGATGTTTTCTTGTTGACAAGATGTCCGTTCGAAGTGAAAGGATTTGTGGGTGTTGACATGCGAATTTCTTGTTCAATTATTTTCAATTTCACTGCTTCCCGTCAATTTTATTTATTTATTTATTAAAATGGCGATCAAATAAATTTAAATAAATAATAATAATAATTAGTAAATTTATTTAAACTTAAAGCTGTAATTTGAATTAATTGTCGCTTTAGGTTCTCTAATGGTCGGAGTGGTTCTCTTCTCGCGTAGATTCCACATCAACCCAGACAACGTGGCCACACCGATAGCAGCCAGTTTAGGTGACTTGACGACAATCTCCCTGTTAGCAGTCATATGTCAATCTCTCTTCAACTCTCTCGGTGAGAATCCTCGCACTTTGAACGAATTTAAACATTTTCATTCGTTAAATTTATTATTTTCAACAAACATTAAACACATTAGTGGATCCATCGTGTTGTTGTGAAAATTAAATCTTATTCATTGTTATTGTTATTATTATTGTTATTATTATTATTATTATTATTATTATTATTATTATTATTATTATTATTATTATTATTATTATTATTGTTATTATNTTTCATTATAATAATATGTTTCATTATAATAATATGTTTCATTATAATAATATGTTTCATTATAATAATATGTTTCATTATAATAATATGTTTCATTATTATAATATGTTTCATTATAATAATATGTTTCATTATAATAATATGTTTCATTATAATAATATGTTTCATTATAATAACCAGTGCCACATCGTACATATTATATAACATACAACATATTGTAACACACTACACATTATGTAACCAATTATTTTGAAATAATCTAGGATTCTACTTTTTTTGATGAAAAATGAAATTTATTTTGGAGCAAAATACATGAAACTTGAGACATTTGCCATGAAATCTCTCAATTCTGAGACGACGAAGTTTATGAAATGTACTTAAAAAATTATACGGGATTTCCCCAACAAGCGCAAAAAGCGTAAATGTAAGTAAGCAACAAAAACTACAACCACTGTATAAGACACACCCAGTTTTTAGACCTTAAATTTTTCGAAAAAGTACACGCTTCTCCTATGCCTGCCTCTTCCTATCTGTATTTGTATTCAGCCGATCTTTTGAGTGTCTTATGCATCCGCATAGGATGTGAAGGCACGTTTTAGTAGTAGTAGTATTTTATTAATGTCCTCAGCATAACGTGATGAATAGGACAAAAGGCACGTTTTAATCGATCTACCATTTATATAGCGCCTCTACCCGAGGGCGCTCCCTGGCGGTGCAGGCTGGATTGCGAACACGACACATTACAACCGCATTGGGAAAAGTAACTGGCTTGATTTGAAGAACGGGATGAATAAAATTAATTATAATGAATAAAAAATGAATTTGAATGCATCACTGGCGAAGCTGGTTAAAAAGCTGCTATTACGTAACTAAACATGAAATTGCATAATGAGTTTACAATTGCATAATTTAGCGTTCTCTGGGAAAACAATTTTTTGAAGTTATTTTTTTTAACTTTGATCCGTTTTGAACAGAAACTCAGAAATGGTTGACACCAACCTCGTTAGGAGTGATGCTTTTGTTGATTCCTATTTGGTGGGTTGTTTCTCACAAGAACAAATACACCAACCAAGTGCTCTACACTGGGTGGGTGCCTGTCATAGGGGCTATGATCATAAGCAGGTAAGCTCCTACAAGACTGATTGGTTAAACCCTTGCAAGTCGTGTATTATTAACTCACCCAAATCTTGCACAACATCCAGCCTTAGTGATCGCGATGAAGCAAAACTTTCATATTCTTATTGCTTTCAGTCTGGGTGGTCTGGTACTGGATTATGCTGTTGCTAACTACAACGGACTTGCAATCTTCCAACCGGTAATAAATGGTGAGTACAGGATTGACGGTCATGATGATGAATATTTCGATGGTTATATCATTCGAGTTTTGTTTTAATTAGCAATACAAATAAATGATCGAAATGAAGAATTATACGAGCAGATTGAAGCCAATTTCTCACTTCCAACCGATTTCCTTACAAAACGTGTAAAACTTGTGAGGTCAAAAGCTTAAAAGCACATTGAAAGTAACCAATGTTTTAAATCGAATGCATTCCAATAAAAAGCAAGTGTTTCTCAAGGTGGACCACGATAGGATTGTAAATTTGTTTCGATGCAAATGCAAACAACTTGAATCCACCCATCTTCACTTGAAAAGTGCGCACAAATATTCTTCTTGACCCTACGTAAGCAACGTTTTGATGTCACATGACATGACATGACATGACATGACATGACATAACAAGGCATTAATTTATTGTGGTTTAAGTAGAACTAATGTCTGTGTGATAAACCATTCCTATTTAATTCAATATCCAAATCTCGATGGTCCTATTTAAATAGTCCCACTTAATCTGAATATATTGTCTCCTCATCAAGCTTGTTCCACAGATTAACTATCCTCGTGCTAAAGTAATTATTCTTCAGAGTACCCCTTGCTTTCCTACACAGCTTACATTCATGCCCTCTTGTGGAACTGATTTTGGTGGCCTCAAAGAAATGTTCAGGCAGTAAATCTTCTCTTCCTGTTCTCTTCTTGAACGTTTCTATGAAATCACTTCTGCTTCTCCTTATTTCTAGGTTTGTTAATTTGCACTTTCTTAATCTCTCCTCATAACTCAAATTTCCTCTTAATCATCGTTGTTACTCTTCTCTGTAATGTTATGCTATGCTCTTCTATGTTAATTGAGTGATTTTAAATTTATGGAAGAAAAAGGAGTTGCACGGTTAGAAATTGTGCTTAACATCGACAAAGGGAAAGTACGCAAAGTTGTCAACTCTTTGGGCTTGTTAGAAATCCAATACTTCATTGTTGTTAGATTTTGTGTTTACCACTGGAAACACTGACATGAAAGAAAGTTTTTTGTAAAATTGAAATTTGCTCAAGAAGTGATGAATTTAAAGACACCACAATATTTATCTTCAAGTAATAGAAATTGCCTTGAAGAAATTGAAGTGAAATGGCTCAAAATCAGATGGCACCAACAGTAGCATCCAATTTAATCCGCTTTCACAAATGCGAAATCTTTGATTCGAATGCGTTGAATTCCTTAAAACTTTCAAATGCTGATGTCAGGAGTTGGTGGGAACCTGGTAGCAGTGCAGGCGAGTAGGCTTTCAACAGCTCTACATAGAGTCTCCTCTCCTGGTGTTCTGCCAGAAAATGCTCCTCGTGGCATTCCAAACCCCGTCAAAACATTCTTCTCTTCGGGTAAGTATTTTTGTATTTTAGTCGCTCTTGCTTGTCTTACGTGTTCGCAGAGATGTGAAATTGCTAATGTGAAGGATATGAAAGTAACATAGCCACCCAGCCAAGGGTGCTCCCTGGTGGTGCAAGTTGTGTTGCGAATGCAACTTGTTGCTTTTTTGCTCACAGGAATGCAAGCCTCTGAGCTAACCTGTATTGTAATGTTATTGTATTTTAATCAATACCAAACATAATGACCAAGAATCCGATGTCCGAGAATATTAACAGTTCCAGCAAAATATTTGTGATATTTCCATAAGAAATATGCCATTTAACAGCGAGCAGTTCAAGGACTGCACGGGTGTTGATGTTGATGGTGGTCCCTGGACACGCCATATTCATGCTGGTTATATACCTCATGCAGCAGACGGGAGATTTCGTCTTCACTGTACCATTCGCTGTCATCTACCTCGTTGCTGCTGTAATCCAGGTATTGCCATAAAAACTTTGGGTAATGTGCTTATCATTACAAGCATCCACCTCTAATAATTGCTTGTTAGTATTAATATAGCTTGCATAACACCACAATAATCGTCATTAATAATAATAATAATAATAATAATAATAATAATAATAATAATGATAATAATAATAATAATAATAATAATGACCCTATTAATAATATGATTAGTTTCATTATAGTGCACATAATACAAACAGGTTGCATTGTTGTTATACATTGCTAATGGGTTGGTTCACTTCTTGTGGGCGAGAGGTGACGATCCTGACAATTCATCCATCCCCTATTTGACTGCCATTGGAGATCTTTTGGGCACATCTCTCCTTGCCATCACCTTCCTTATTATTTCTAAGTTGGAACCAGAGTTAGTATTCATTTTAAATGTTTCAATATTTCAATATGGATGTTGTTAGGGATGTTATTTGCAAGAAAACATATCTTGTCGACACGTCACAAGTTTAACCTCACCGACATCCTCCATTGACAGGGTAAAACATTGAAAGTGAATCTTCTGCAAGGTTTTCAGAACAACAGTCAATTGGTGCAAGCAAGGAAATCATATCACATCGAAGAATTTCTTTGTTACCGAGAAAATAATAAATTGTATTCACATATCCGCATCATCTTTTAAAAGCTTATTGTTTTACCAAATCGGACTCACAAGACAAATGGATTTCTTGGTGAAAACGTTGAGCAACCTTGAGTTTATTTTTGTCTACGGAGCCTAAAAAGTTCTTCATGCTTTGTTGACATTGTCAAGTTCAACCATGTTAGCATTCCTTCCATTTGCGTACGACCAATTTTTCATGTGATGTAATTTTACACAACCTAATTTTGGAGCGATGTTCCATTTTATCCAATAGCGGGTGCTATGAAGGTGAAAGTTCTATTTCAGATATTTTTCGCTTGGATTTCGAGGATAATTACTTCTATTTATTATTCTCAAAGTTTACAAAGTTTCTAGGAAACGGTCAAAATCTACCATTTGTTAAATATTATATTTTCATCATGTTTAGAAGTGGATGTCATGTCTTTGTATATTTTAGTATTAAATGAGTCAAAGCCTGAGATTGTGAATGTGTAAAGAATTGCATCCAACGTATCTAAAGAGAATCAGTTACTTTCATTTCAGTTATTATGAGGATGAAATTGCAAGACAAAGGTTTAATATCTTCACTCGATACAAAGTGACCTATAAAATAGTCCTTATTTCACTGGAAATTCGATTTGCAAGTGCTTTAAAAAATGCATTAAAATTTAAAACAAGTATCTCTGCTGTGACATCATAAGAATTGCTTCTCATATTCAATTCGTTGATGCCCTTCACTCGTTGCTAACAATAATGTAACGTTGCAAACCCTTTACATTTTCTCATCGATTCTCATCATTGAATTTTATGCCACTGCGACAATTTATTATTATTTGATAAAATCATTATTCAAATTAACTCATTAACATTATTAACATCATTGTAATTGCTGTTGTTGGTGATGCCACCAGCACCAATTCAGTAATCATTCGAGCAATTGCGATGCTTCGAGCACTTCAGTGCCATATAAATACTTCATGACAACTTGAAAATGTCACATCGACGTCCGCCGGTTGAGCTTCCGATGAGGATGTGTTCGGTGCATGTTAGGAACATTCTCTTGCTTACATATATTTGTAGGAAATATTGATAAGTCACTGTGCTTTTTCTTCCTGGAACATTTTCGCCATTGCCAAAGTCACTGACCACATCTAAATTGCTGTCGAGTTTCAATGAGTTGATATCAGCCAATATAGCCTGGAGTTTGCTGTGTTAAGCTTAGAAAAACCACACGTTCATAACTTTGATTGGCTCCTCAACAAGGTTTTAAAACTATCAAATTTTGTTCTTGTTCAGGTCTTGTGTCTTCGGCCTTCGCAATTCCCCGAGCATTTTTTCACCGTGCAGTTGAAACTTTGCATACGACTGAACGACTGGTTCAACCACCAAACTATACAAACTCTTAATGCAATTTACACAAACACGAAGAAAATATCCTCTTAATATCCAACAACTCATACACTTTCTCGGGAAAATTCCTCAGAGGGAAAACCCTACTCACTCTAAACAGAATCAGTAACCAAACTTGCTTTATTCACGGAACCTTTTGACATTTAAGAAAAGGTACATCATTCATTTTGCTGTTTTTCCATTCTGAATACCCAAACGAATAAGACATGTTTATTTGGCTGTTAGGCAACAAGAAGGCAACAACCTTGATGCAAAATGTATCCAAACAGTCACACACATTCAAGACAATAAGTTTATTTAGCTTGTAATCACAATCAACATTGAGATATTAAATAAGATCAATTTTCAAACAAGTGTGGAGCAAAACCTGAACGTTTGGGTTTTGATTTTGGGTAAAGTCGAGTTGCTTGTGCTGAGGAATTTGTTGACATCAAACTCAGCTCTGCTGGCAAATCCTCTGTTTTTGTTTTTGGTTCTTGGAGATGTCAGGTAGTCCTTGGGCTTTGCAATTTTGTGACTGAAACAGAAACAATGCTAATTAGATTGCATTTCAATTAACCATGTTACTAGATGATACTAAAAATGTAACAAATAAAATTATATTATAATAAAATCATATTAATGGTTCAAACTGAACAAGCAAATCAAGAAGCACAACGACACTAATTCTCAAAGAAAGCATACGACAAGCTCAACTTTAAAAGATCACAAAGCATAACCAAACAAACTTTTCCAAGCAAACATTGGGAATTATTAAAGAACAGGCAACCATATTTTAACTTATCCAATCATTAGAGCACTTAGTCCATCAGTTACTGAAGCAAACTAAAACACAAAATGTCTCCTTCTTTCGAAACCAAAAACATTAAAAAACATTGTCTTCAAATAACAGAGGCCACTCGAGAGATAACATGTGCAACCAAAAGGCATTGCAATGCTGGTCAGAGCAGTTTAAAGTCAGGGCAAGCAGGATTCATTGCTTGACTTGTTGGTGACCCAAAATAGGTTTCAATTTAACAAACAAAAGGAAGCCTGACATGAATTCTAAACATCGCAGTTGAAACTTCCTAAGAATCACTTAAGAGACACCTAAGAATCAATTAAATAATAATTCCACATTGAACAAAGTTGTGAAAACATCCTATGATAATTGGAAGCATTAAAGTAATAAAAGATAATTCTAGATAACTAAAACCAAACTGAGAACAGTCGAACGTGTCGTAACATGCAGCAGGAGAACTTCCATATCATGCAAACTCACTCCTTCATCTTCATCTTCTTCTTCTTCTTCATCTCCAACACTTCACAACTTCACAACATACTCACAAGTACTGAGACCACATTCAACTTTATAAAAACCTCCGGAAGTGGTAAGTCGGTCATAAGTTGTGTTAGTTCATTTCTCGATTTAAATGAGAATCTTTCAACAACAACAACAACAACAACAGCAGCAGCAATAATTGGAAGCATTCATCAAAAGCAGTAAAGAAAAGTTGTTACTGTTATTTTATTAAGAATTCAGTGAAATCTGAGATTCAAAATAAAACATTAAATCTTCCCAAGTGAGACAACTCGACAAAATCTGAACGAAAACACGACACTTCATAAATTTGAATCAGTTAATTATTAGTAGGTTAAGTATTTTTGTCCCTGGAATGAAGTTTAAAATTGTGGAAACCAGGTATAAAAATAAACAGGGGTTCGTGGCATCTTTTGTCGACGAGCCGAATTATCGGTCGATCGTGCATTCGTTCGTGCACTTTTCAAATGAACGCAGATATTTCCGTTCGAACAAAAATGGGCAACAAAATCAAGCTGCAAACGATTTGCCGAATGTTGGACATTTACAAATTTACTCACTCTTTTAATGAAGTTCATCGACAAAAGTAAGCACGAGAAGTCGCCGAGTCTCTACACGAACCTTTGATTTTTGTCGGCATCGTCGTCTCGAGCGGACGTCATCCTGCTCGGCAGAATCTTCTCCTCGTAATGCTTGAACAGAGCATCCACTGCCTCCTCGTTTCGTTGGTTCCTAAAGGACGGTCCGACGGGGGGTCGCGGACCGACCACCCTGACGTCCGTGATCACCCTCGTCAGTTTGTCGGGTCCCGAGGGCATCGTTTCGAAGCGAGGACGAAGAGGAGGTCGAAAGTGAATGGAGCCGCTCGAACCGCTGGAAGTGCTGTCGGCGCAGGAAGGAGGATGTTCGGGAATGAAAGGGTTGCAACGAGCAGCGGGGAGAAAGTACTTCTCGTTGTGCAGTCGTTGGCGAGAGGAGTCCGCGTCGTCCTCGCACGACTTCAGCAAACACGTCGAGTTTCCGATTCCCGAATCTGAATTTTCCGCGCAGATCGAGGACCGAAGATGAGGCTGCAGCCATTGGCAGGAATTTGGAAGGTAGTGGCAGGTTGAAGATGAGATGCTCTCATCATGTTTTCCTAATGTGTCGTCATCATCGTCATCATTATCGTCGTCGACGTCATCATCTTCCAAAGTGGAGTCTCTTTTGCTTCCATATTTTGAAGGAGTCAGTTGAGGCAGCTCCATGGACCCCCTCCTCCTCCCCCTCCTTTCTTCTTCTTCTTTCTGCTTCTTGTCCTTCGACATCCCGGAACTTTTTCTTCGCCTGTCCAAGCTGCTGTATTTACTCTTCCTGCGAGAATTAATTTTGAACAATTTACATTAAATTAAGTTAAATAAGAGTCGAATCGATCGACGAATGAAATAAAAGTACGGCAAATGCGAGGTTCAAAATGCAGTGAAGCAACCGACTGTTCATCGTAGGCGTTCGAACGGGAGCCAATGAATTGCCAGTTGTCGCCTGCACCCGTCGTGCCCTTCGCCACAAAATGATTGGACCTCCTCCTCCCTTCCACTCTTCCCGAGCTTTTTCCTTGTCGTCGATCGGACTTTTCCGTCTGCGGTTTCGGTCGATCTTCAGGAGTTGAACACACGTCGCTTCTGCTCGACCTACTAAGTCAGGAATTGAAACATTTCAGATTTAAAATGTTCTGAATGTAATGAAATGAGCAGTAAAAATAACTTGTTTTCAAATTAAATCATATTTTAAATGAAATCATGAAAAAACAAAGACATGTTGAAACTCACTTGCTGTTGCTGTGTTGAAGTTTGTGGTGAGATAGTGATGAATCAGAGAGCTTCTTCTTTGGGTAGAACTTGATGCCTGACGAAGGAGATTGTTGTTGTTGTTGTTGTTGTTGGTCGGGAATGGAAGTTGTTGACGAAGAGGACTTGTTGCTCATGCTGCTGTAGATGGAGTTTTTGTCTGGATCCTAGTTGACAAGGGTTGACAAGGATAATTAAGTGATGATTCAAACAATTAAGTGATGGTGACAATTCAATCCAACCAACAAATATCAATTTTCCATAAACCTCCTCCACGTTTCAAACATTCAATGTGATGATGATGATGATGACGATGATGATGATGATGATGATGATGATGATTCGTATAATCAACCAATCATCCTCACTAATTCAAAGCAACCGACGGTAACAACACCGAACAGCTTCGCATTATAAAAGATTGGTAGTTGCATTTACAAAAGCAACAACAATAATGACAATAAAGATAAATCACAATGCATTATAAACAACCGACCTCGTTCTGAGAGTGAGAAGAGTGGAAGGCATGTTTCTTGAGAGACTCGAACTTTACACTGTCATCAATGTCTGCCAATGAAAAGGACATCTTAGAATATTTGGAGTTCGTCGTCAGACCCGAGGGCATCTCCCGAGGATCTACGGGGGTCTACGGGATCTTCCGAGTCCCTTACCGTCGATTCTCCGCCGTGCACGGCGACGACGACAAATTACAATTCGAGACAATATCGAAGCAGTGGACATCAAATGCTTGTAACAATAAATGGTAAGAAATATTTTAATTGAGTCTTTATTTCACAATTTATGATGGCTCCTGCAACAATAATATTGCAATCTTTCATGTTTTTACTCAATTGTCCTTACGTTATCACTCAACATGGCAACCAGCAAATCATAAAGAAAAACAGCAAAAGTCTAACAAGGCAATCATTGACATCATAATGACGACGACGACGACGACGATGATATCAGGCAATTTCAGCACAAAACATGTTCTAGCATCATCAGATCAGCAATTGTTAACAACATTATTATTATAAAAATTGTTTGTTTGTCTCTTAAAATCCTAGCAATCATCATCACCATCATAATCGCCATGATCACCACCATCATCATCATCATCACCACCATCATGTAAAATAAATGTAAATGCAGTTTATTTATATAGTGCCATAAGCATAGCGTCAGAGGCGCTTTTAGTTAACCATTTATATAGCGCTCCTTCCCAAGGGCACTTGCGGCAGTGCAGGCTGGGTTTCGAACACGACACATTACGACTGTTGCCATTACCGCCGTGTGCAGGAACGCAACCCATTCGGCCAACATGCAGAACGTCATCATCACAATCGTTGTCCTCAGTCACGAACAACAACTTGATAACAACTGGCAGATCACTTGACAGCAGCACAAACATGACTAACATCCAATTAGCATCCAGTTTGCATCCAAAACATGACTAACATCCAATTAGCATCCAGTTTGCATCCAAAAGCAATAAATTATGATGAAACTGATGTTCCCAAAGAAATGTTTCAAAATAATTCCTACTCATGCACAATTTACCATCATCCAGAAACTCTCTGCTATCTTCACTAAAGTCTCCTAAGCAGAGGTCCATGTTGTTAGAAGGAGATAAAGAAGTTATGATGATGATGATGATGATGATGACGATGACGATGACGATGACGATGACGATGACGATGACGATGATGATGGTAATGACACCTTTTTCAGAACTCATCACTGAACCACAATTTTAAATTTTAAGTGACAACTTCAAATTGACTTTCTTAGTGCAACAACAATCATCATCATCATCATCATCATCATCATCGTCGTCGTCGTCATCATCGACGTCATCTAAATCAATTTAATTTGCAAGGGCTATTTTTTTTAATTTCTTAAATCCCGACAACAATGCATCATTCTCGAGTTATTAATTTCATGTGAGGGCTTCTCACAAATCTGCAAAAAGAGGTGTCAAATGCTCAGGAGAGACGTTTTTGCAGAGGCAGAGGCAAACGACCGTACTGGACGTTTGGACGGTCTCAGTCGACGTGGAAGGGACGAGGCACGTCCCCGGGTGCCGATGAAAAGTGGCAAGAGGCCGGACGCGGTGCTCGTGTCGCCGTCGACGGATGCCATCGTTTCGGTGAACCGACGGTACCATGGGAGGACGGACTCGAACATAGCAATGAGGAAATGAATGCTCAAGGCTACAGAACAGACCTCTCCCCCATCGAGATTGGCACAAAGGTTTGGTCCCTTTCCTTTTTACGCTTTCCTGACTGAGATTGGATCTTAACCCAGAAAGAACGAAGGCTACGACGAGGATGTCCGAGGCTGCCTCATTCTGGAAAAAGAGAAACTGGAAAGACTCTTTCCGAAGCCGCCGCTGAAAAGCCGTCGATCTCCGGCGACCGAAACGACCGGTCTCTCGGCCCTCGATGCTGCATCGTCGGGGAAAATAGGCCGGGCACGGGCTCGCAAATTTCCCGACTGTCGTCACAAAGACACCACCGAGAGCTTTCACGGCCGCAGTGGTCGACCGAGGCGGACGCGGTCGACAGGAGAAGGCCGAAGAGAGCATCACGAAGATAACGTCGGGTCCAGAAGGTAAAAACCGACAGGGACGTTCGGCCGATCGCCGGACGCGTCCCACCCCCAAAAACACGAGGAGAATCATTGGAAACGTTTGAAGACGATGGGAACTCCTCTGAGGATCCCTGTCAGAGCAAAAAAGAAAGAAAAAAAAAGACAAGAAACTGTGGATGATTATAGTTATGGCGTTTAATAATTTGACGACGATGACGACGACGATGATAATGGTGATGACCAATAGGATTTAAAGGATCCAACCTTCCAAAGACCTGACATGCAGCAATTCCTTCCCTCTTTTCAACCTCAACTCATTGATTCTTTCTTCAAGTTCTTTCAACTGGTTTTAAATTATTGACCAATAAGTATTAATTAATTATTAATTAATTATTACAACATAATAATATTATTAATTAATTAATTATTAATCAACTTCATTCAAACAAAACTGATCCATCCATCGCCACCATCATCAGACCTGACATTAACCGAACCAAATGCTATCATCATCATCATCGTCGTCGTCGTCATCGTCACCATTATCACCATCGTCATCATCGTTATCATTATCACCATTGTCACCATTATCACCATCGTCACCATCATCACCATTATCACCATCGTCATCATCGTCACCAACTTTGATCTGCTTCTCCCGAAAGTCTTGCCTCATTTTCTTCCTGATGGTCTTGGACGTGTTCTTGTCCTGTGCAAGCTTCCAAACTGCCGTCATCAATTTCTCCTGAACCTCGTAGCTCACCTCCAGCTGCATAAGGTCGTCTGCCTGCAGTAGATCATGGTAATGATGACGACGACGACGATAGTTATGATGATGATGAGGAGGAGGAGGACGATGATGTTGATGTATTGATATGAAATAATATTTCCATGAAGTTGACATGGATGTCAAATTAGATGTGCACCTGAGACAGGTCGTTGTTGAGCAGTTTTGATGAGAGCATGAACGATGTCCCCACCCTCCTTCTCGTATGTGGTATTTCGTCTGCACTGAAGAACATCAGCAAATCCTCGGGCGTGGATCCGGTCAACTCCTGGCAGGAAGGGAGTTTCAACATAATACCAACTAATACCGACCAATGCTTGAGCTATCATCACCATGACTATTACTATCGTCACCATGACTATTACTATCATCACCATGACTATTACTATCATCACCATGACTATTACTATCATCACCATGACTATTACTATCATCATCACCATCGTCATCGTCACCGCCATGACTTACGGCCTCCTTAAGGCATAACTCCTTGAGCTCCTCAAGTTTGGTCCTCAGTTTTTCCTCCAAGAACTTCTTGCGAGACTTCAGTCCTTCGAACAATTTCAATGCGGTGTTTCTTTGGGAAGCTGGTGAATAACAGGGATTCAATTTAACAAATCAAACTATTCAACATATTTTTGTAGTTCTTTAAAAGTGGAAAGTGGATGCACGTGTGGTTGTGGCTTCCTGCAGCTGTAAACGAACATCTGAAACGTGGCCAACCAACCATTCGAATTGTCATCAACAAATCATTCGTTCGACACCTTCTCAACGTTTACATGTAAATAGCACTCTGCACATGGCACACAAAACAACAACAACAACATTATTATTATTAATGAGAACAACAACAACATTAATAACAACAACAACAGTAACGGCAACAACATTAATATGTTATCAAGTAACGAACATTGATCCCTAAGTTCACTGATCATAAGATTCGGAGCGCTGATGGATGAATTCATGACGTCATCAGATGCAGAGGGGTTGATGTTGTTGTCGTTGTTGGTGTTGTTGGTGTTGTTGGTGTTGTTGTCCAATTCAAACCTCAGATCTTCTACGTTCCATGGACAGGACGTGTGGTTCTGCAATTGTTTTGGAGATTATTAATATTTTTAGTAACACATTAGTGTCACATGTGGACATCATATGTCTGACACGTCTTGGAAAGTAACTCCAATTTGCAAAATAAAAATTTGACAATTTTGAAAAACACCAACAACAACAACAACAATAATAATCAGTTAATAATATTACAATGTAAATGAGATTTAAATTAATTAGTATAATTATCTAACAATTTAACGATTTACGATCATTTCCATCACCATGGTAACGCATGAAATCACGTGGCCATAGAAATCTCACTTAATGGAATCCTATTTTTGGCCTCCTATTGAGTCAGCGGGAAAATTGAAAAACAAACACAACATGGAAAACAACTTAATAACCAACATTGTCATCAATTACATGTTATAAACTAATAATCAATTATTTAATATTACGAATGGATTAATATTGTAATTAATTAATTGTAAATTAATTATAATCAACGTATTATATAATACAATATACTAATCACAATGAACATCAACTTTGTTTTTGTTGTATTTTGGATTTTATTCTATTTTTTATAATTAATAATTAATTAATTAATATCTTGAATTATTGTTGTTTATAATGCTCTTGTGTCATTTAAAATATTTGAAAACAAATAATTCCATCCTTCGGTGACTTACAAGGGAAATGTTTACACGTTGTCATGGAAATCAAGTCCACAATAACAATAATCACACAAGGCTGCTTGAAAGACCTACTTTTGTTTCTTAAGGGGGTCGTGCTGAAGGTTGTATGCACGTCGCCAGACTGTTTTGTTGTTGTTGTAACATAACATAACATAACGTAACGTAACGTAACGTAACGTAACGTAACGTAACGTAACATAACATAACATAACATAACATAACATAACGTAACGTAACAAATAAAGGCACAAAACAAGTAATGAATAGAATCTATAATATAAAACAGAAAATACAAGTATATGTCTGTCCCAAGAACTCCTCCCAAACGGTGAGCGGTAGCGACTTGAAATCTGCACACGTCATTCTCAATGCCGTTCGTAGGTCAACTGCGCTGTTTTCAACTTTCAAGTTTTCCAACTTTCACTTTCTCCAAAATCACACACGAGCTTTAAACTCGATTGAAAGCGAGGAGCACGGTGCTCCCGCATGGCTGATGTTTAAGATTTAACTCTCGCGATGGCAGCGCTGGTTCGTTGTCGTTGCGTGAGTAATTACACATTCCTAATCGCCCAGTTCTCCGAGGGCAAGCAGCTGGCTGAATTTGTAAGTAATATATAAATTATATATTGTAGTATGTCACTGACGAAGCCGGTTTGAAAAACCTAGTAAATAAATACTGCCAAACTCATCCAAAGTTCTACAAAGTTTGTCGTGAAAGAAAACTGTTTGAGGTCATTTGGAGATTTAAATTCAATAAAATTCAACGCAACGAATGAAGTTTTGCACCAAAAACTCTCTTACGCACCCTGGAGAAATAACAAGAATCGTTATCAC
>MPNW01001118.1:5000-17141 GCA_011800805.1 Hirudo medicinalis
TGATAAATATTGATGTCAGAAGCTTTCCTAATTTGCTGGAGCTGCATTATGATCAATAAATTATTTATGAACCAATTATTATTTATAAATTATAAAGATATAGAAAAATATAAAGGGCAAAGTGGGAGGGGCTTGGGGAACATGTGCCCTCCCTTGCCCCTCCCCGTGGCTAGGGTGTTAAATTGGAAAGATGTAAACACGGAACAATAAAAACTTTCCCAGTTTGTTTAATCTGAGAAAAGGACATTAAAAAAAAAAGATGGTTTCCTCAGTTGCCCTTTCCTTGGCCGACAAAGCATCCGCGGGTTGAATTTGTACCCAATGCCGTCGTCGAAAGACGTGTGACAAGGTCGACACCAGCCATGATGGATGGATGACTTGGAATGACATGGCTCAGAGGTCAGAGTTCAAAAGGCCAAGTGTGGCGAATGGCTAAGCGCAAACTTTAAACCCCCAGCAGGGCCATATATCCGACATCACGATTTTCTGTCGAACTAATGAAAGGGGGTGACCGTAAAATTGGTGATATTAAAGTGATGTCCTAAGAATAAAAATATATTAAAGTGATATCATAAGAATATAAATAAGAATATTATAGTGATATTATATGAAAAACAATAAAAAAAAAAAGTGAACGATTATTATGCCTTCACATCCGAATTGGATACGCGAAGCACTCAAAATATCGGCTCAGTTACAAATTGCAACTTGTTGTTAACATTAAAAATAAATATTTCCTTATGGCGCCGTTCCAGCACATTGGCACACCCCGACGTCCGTGCAACCCCTGAATATTACATTCGTGTGCCTCGGTCTTATAATTCGTCTCACACTGGTCACCTTTTTGGCTCCATTTCATTAGCAGGGATGGCTTTTATAGCCACCTCAGGGCAGTTACAGAGAGGCAGAGGTTTCATCGCAAAATGGAGCTCCCTAATTGGAGAACAAGAACGCTTTCCTGAAAGGGGTTCATAAATATTCATAGCCTTTAAATTAGTGTCTTAATTATTAAAGACCTCCTAATTTGAAACTGGATTTTAATGGGTCTCATATCTCTTGGAAATTGGACGAACATTTCTTTTCGTGAAATTGGATTGCTTTCCTGTGCATAATATTTTATTATCAGAAATTATAGCTTGGAATTCCTAACCCATTAATGTTCTCATCATAAAATTCATTCTCGATATAATGTTCTGAATTTATTATATCGTCAACCATCTAAATGACGATTATATTGGGACGAGTCCCAATATTATTATTATTATATATATAGTATTACGAGTATAATATAATATAATTTATTCTAAAAGATGTTGATAGCGATTTTTTAACTTGTGGTTTTGAAGATTATCAATTCAAATTGGCATATGTAATTTATAAAAATACTAATAAATCGCATATATTTGGAATAATTAAAATTAATATATAACTAGAGTTTACATCAAAATAAATTTAATAATTTTTAACTTTAAAAATATATTTAATCTAACTTAACTTTATTTTAACGATAAATTGAACGAAGTATTCTTAAAGAATTCGGTGGTAAACAAAGACAGAATCCCGTTCGCTCGCGTGCTTCCAGCAATGGCTTCACTACCGAAAGATATCCAAAGGCTTTTATCCTGTTACAAGTCTCTAAAAGTTTTAGAAAATGGAAAAGTGAGTTTAAATTGTTTATTCGGTTGCTCGTGTGTTTATTTGAATGGAAATATTTAGCGATTACAGGAATTTGTGAATGTTTTAGGTTCACTGCCAGCTTTCCGGTCACGAAATGCCATGCCGCCTTGACGCCATAGAACAATATCTTGAGGGCAAAAAATACAAAAACCTCGCAAAGAAAGTTCATATAGACGTATCACAGTACAAAGAATACTTAGAACCAAACTCGAAGCCTGGCCATGAGTGAATATAAGAATTATTGATTGAATTTTTGTGAATCTTATTTTCCATCATATTTATATAAAACATTTGTTTTTGGACAGACATCAGTTATTTTGTAAATTAACGTGGAAGACAGTCAATGGCACACCCAGCGGAATCCAAGTTCATGTCTCCGGAAAAAGATTCCGTAAAGCATTGGAGAGATGTAGGATCAGTTTAATTTTATACATTTACAACAAGTTTTAAACAACAGAAGTTATTTTAGGGAAAATATGCCAGGAAAACGGCACAGAGTTCAAACCCGCTCAGAGGCTGAATGCCAGAAAAGAGAAAAAGGAAGAAGTTGAGGATGAAGATGATGGCTGGGACACTGATGACAGTTTTTCTGATCTTTATCCAGGTGTATAAATTTATTTTGATTTGTTTGTAATTTCAATGATTTCAAGATCTCAGAAGGCTTAACCTCAATTTAGAGCTATTCTAAGTGAATTTCCACAGAGTGTTGAGTAGATTGTACCCCAAACATGGGAACAGTTGCAATAAAACTCTGTGAAATTGATTGTTTCGATGACTTGGTTGCCGACGACGCCGTCGTTGTCGTCAGGCTCACATTCGAACCGATATTTATTAATTAATTAATTCTGGCACACTACTTTTGCTAGAATCACAGGGTGTTGAGTAGATTGCAATCCCTACAGAATGCTATCATAATAAAGCCCTGTAAAATAAACTGGAGCAACTTGATCGTTTGTAAGAAATATTACCTGGAGATATTTCTACTTTGAGTTGTCGTACATTTTTATTTTTTTTTAAATACAATATATCTATAAAATGACAGAAGATCCATATCGATTGTTGGAGCATTTTCGTTGTTCTGATCCTTGGGTGATCATTAGATTAAATGAGCTGTAGTTACACTTTTAATGTAATGTATGTATTAATGTATTACAATTACCTTTAATGTATTGTAATCTACAGAGGGTTGAGTAGGTGGCATCAATTTTACAGATGTTGCTGCAATGAAACTCTGTCAAATTGACGTCAGTTTTGAACGATCTCAAGTCGGACGAAATAGTTTTGCATCGTCGCGATGTCGTTCGATCCTCAGATTGAAAAACCAATGATAATTTTTATTTAATGTAAAAAATTTTACGAATGGTTTTTTATATTTTAGAGGCTGATTTTAAGAATCTCAACCTGAATGACAGCAATGCGGAAAATGACGAGCCCAAACCCGTAAGTTTTGCATTTTATTAAATTGCATTAAGCAATTAATTCGACAAATACAAGCGTTCGTTTTGTCTTTGGCCGAGTCTGACGATCGTCATGTTTTCTCCACAGCGGCCATAATTTTCCACCTTCAAACGTCTCAAATTGTTTCTTGCTCGTTCGTGACATCTCGACTATGCACGAAAATGATATTTCAAGTGCATAATTTTCAGGCACCGGCATATTTCGGTCATCCTAAAATATTTCTAAATAATTGATCAGACTAATGGCATGGGCTCGTGCTCGAAGAGGATTAGTTCTCGACAATTTCGAAATTCCTCGACGACATCGGGCTGTTAAACGAATTAAGGAATTTGTGATGATGTTTCTAGGGTGATTAACTTTTCATTAACATGAAGTTAATTCGTCAGCTGATTTTATAATCATATCTGTTTCTTAAGTGCTGACTTGGAAAAAAACGTTACGATATATTTTTAACGTTGTTTATCGATATTACTCGATTAGAGGAAATCGGTTATTATTGCAACAGAGTTTGGAGCCGACTCCAGCTATTCATGTTGTTGGCATCTTTGTTGACCTCTGCGAAAGCAGAGAATGATTTGTAGTCGTTGACACACGTGTCGTGACGAGACATTCTCGATCGGACATTCAATTGTCGGCAGTTCTACGGTGTCACGGGAACTGCAAACGTTGCAAAATCGATGATGTCAGACAGCATGTCAATAATTTGATATTCAATACATGAGAAGTTTTCTTTTGTAAACATGCAACCTGTCGAAAGGTCTCTGTCGTGTTTGGTCTATTATATATCTTATATGGTTGATGATCACTTTCTGAGTGATGAAGTGTGCTTTGTCAAAAACATTAATTTGTTAGTCTTAAGTGGTTGACAAATCAATTTATGTATCACAGCCGAATAACATTTACATGGAATTGCTTTGTTTTATTTCAATCGTTTCATCTTGTTCAAGGAACGAGGCATCAAACGAAGGGGAAGCACGAAAATAACAAAGTCCATGCAGTCGTCAAAAGCCAAGCGCAACAAAGATTGTTGACAATAAATTTATAGATTTTCTAATCTTGCATTTCCTGTGCCATGATTGCATCAAAACACATGGATAAGCTAATTTGAACAAATGCCAATCGCAGAGAAACTGCGTCGG
The DNA here is from genome assembly GCA_011800805.1 of Hirudo medicinalis. Taxonomy (NCBI): domain Eukaryota; kingdom Metazoa; phylum Annelida; class Clitellata; order Hirudinida; family Hirudinidae; genus Hirudo; species Hirudo medicinalis. Next base: position 9,275 of record MPNW01001118.1, read on the forward strand.
TACTACGTTGCAAGACTTTCTTCGGAAGATTGTAAATAAATAAAAGGTTTTATTGGATTTGCAACATTTCTCGTGAGGGAAACTGTTAGAGCGATGTGTTTAGAGGGCAAAATAAAGATTTCAGTTTCAAATTGCTGTTGACTCCTCCGTGTGGTAATTGCCAAATTAGTCATTAAATCAATTCCGTACTTCGGGCGAGGCATAGATTCCGGGCTGACATTTTATCGGTTCGCTTCGACTTTTCGGCTGTGAATTCACAATCAAATAAGGAGGAACGAAGCAGCGATTTCTCGGCGATTAGAATGCCCTGCCGGGTCAGTGTCATCAAAGAAAATTTGTGTACGAGACTAGAGATTGCGTCCAGAAGAAGGTATCGATCTCCTTGCAAAATGTTTACGTTTTGGGCGGACGATAATGCGAGTCTTGTTTATCGTTTTCTCGGAACCATAATGTTGCCGGCCTTTTACGAAGGATTGCGGGAACCTCCATTACTTTGTAGACAGTCGAAATGAATCTCCAACGATTGATGTCTGACGCATGGGCGGCCAGAGGATTTGATGTCCGCACGCCATGAAGGATAGTTTGTACTCGAAAATTGATGGCCTGAACTTTCGTTTGATGTTTTAATTATTTCCGACGGAGGGCTTATTTCCTACCCGGCCCTACTTCTTTTGTTCTCCGACATCGGCGGGCATTCCGAGCACATTCTTTCCCGATGGAAATGTTTGAAGCAATTTCAAGCAACATGCTCCGCTAATCCGCGGTTATCGCCTCCTTGAGATGGAAAACATTTGATAAACTCGGAGGAGCCGTGACGGGAATGCGAGGTTACTAAAACCCATTTTTTGGATTCGCTCGTGCAGTGCCCATCCGTGCGGAGAGAGACATGAAATTGTGCGAGAGAAGAGACCTCCATTACTCTCTGTCCCTGAATGGAGCCATAAACAAGTCAAGGGCAGACTTGGTCGTCATTCGGAGAACATTCTCTTAACAGAAAACGCACGGCATCCTGGTCATTCTCCTCTCTCCCATAGAGAATATCGAGAGCAGGAGACGCTCTCATTAATTAAAACGTCAACAGAAAAGCTGATCATAAAAGTGAAATATCGTTTCATATCTCATAACGGCTCTTCCGTGCGCCTTTGTAGCGCCGGCTACTTTTCTTATTTTCCTCATCTCCGCTCCGTGTCGCTTCTGCGCTTCGTGATTAATTGGCAGACCGACGCTTGCATTCCCCTCAATTATCTTGTTTATTTTTTATCTTTTCCTCTCGGACGAGGACAACAAGACTCGGGAGTTTTTTTTATTGGACCTCTCGGTTGTGATGAATGACATCCCACCTCTCCAATGAAATCGTGTAATGCGCCTGCAATTACCCAGCCAAAAGTTCAACTAGAATTTCGTAAAAACTCCATAAAGTGAGCGATGAATTTTGATCCTCCATTCCTGGTTGTAGGAAGGATGACTGTGACGTCTAGAGACGATAATCGGAGATAGAAATGTGACCGTCATAAATATGACGCCAAGGAAATTGGACTGGGCGTCCGGCATAAACATGTTTTCACATCACGTTTCTGAGATAATTGAACTAGTACCCACCGTACTATCCAGACATCTTGCGAATTTCCTGTTTGATTTTTTTTCTCTCCATGAGAAAAAGATAGAAAAAAAAACCTAATTTAATTGCGTCGATGATTTTAAATTTTAGATGGGTGATGGTCTAATAAGATGAGGAAAATTGAATTATGATAATGCAATCTAAGAAATATTCTGTTTCCTGGTTTGACGCATTCTAGACCACTTGGTGAGACTTATTTTAAAAAAGCATTTGAAAATAAACCAATTTGATGATTAAATATTTGTTCGTTAATAAACGACTAACATTTCCTATTAACTATTTTTCTATTTCCTGTTTCCTACCAACTATTTTTAAAATAATTATCTATTATATATTCATAATAAAATGCAATAATATAGTAATTAGTTATTATACATTCAAGACTACGAAACTATCAAGAAACATTCTGCAAAAACTGAGAATTTAAACTTCAATCCCAAGTAGTTCAGGGAAAGAGGGACCTTGTTGACGAAGGGATTCCATCCAAAGTCCAAACGGAGGTGGAGTTAATCTGTCAGACGATTCAAGGAACGAATTGAGAATATAAATTCGACGAAAGCTCAGAACATCCGAGATAGCTTCAAAACAACTACACGAATATTCGGTTGACGAAGACACAAAGATGCATCGTAACTTATTTGAATGGCTGTCAAATAATTCCTCGCCCAAAGAAAACGACCAAAGAATAGCAAACAAAGAAAGGATATTCTGCCGGAGGCTCTTTTACAACAGATGGATCTGAATGCGAGCGCACACAACATCCAAGATGGCCGCCCTATGACGCAATCCATTAATAATGTCCATCAAATTTCTATTCGAAGATTTTACGACATCCGCTCGCAATAACTCCAAGAGAGAATGTCGTAACATACTTCAGAAATGTGTAATTTATATTTCATAAATAGAAGATTTATTTTGCTCTTTTTATTAATGCTAATAATTAATAAATACTTCCTTTTTGCATTATTACTTTTTTCCAATAATTTCCAAGGCGGATTTATGGGCAGCAGGTCCGAGATGGTCGTATAATATGATTTGGAAAAGCAAAACAAAACAATAATAAACCCAAAATAATAAAATAATAAAGGACGTGCAACTCTCATTCAACCGGAAGGAGCCTGAAATTGTAATCCATAATTTAATAAATTTAAAATAATTACTTAATTAAAATAAATATTGATCCTTAATATTGAATTTCATGAGTTTACTTTATTTCTTTTATTATATATATATATAATTAGGAATTTAATGTGTTGAAATTGTCATGCTTTCTTTAATTCGGATCATAAGATTAAATAGGTAAATACAGGCAAATTATAAATCATCTTTAACAAATATAAATCTAAATTTAACATATAATTTTTAATATATTATTTTAATAATATTATTAAGAGGCGCCTTGCGTCTTCATTGGCTTCATATATCATCATCATTATCATCGCCAGTGTCATGGTCATCGTCGTCATCGTCACCGTCATAGTCATCGTCATTATCATCGTCATTGTCATGGTCATCGTCGTCATCGTCACCGTCATCGTCATCGTCATCGTCATCGTCATCGTCATCGTCATCGTCATCATCATCATCATCATCATCATCATCATCATCATCATCATCATCATCATCATCATCATCGTCATAATTTAAAAGTCACATGACATCAACAATTATCAGTTATGCAGATAGACTCTCCCCAAGCAAGTCGTCCTCAGAGCTGTTTGTCACGTTCCACAGTCAGCTGCCTCAGGACCAGATTATACTTTCGACTTTGACAAAACTTTGTGTGATATTTCATCTTTTCAGATAATCAATATTTATGAATTTATGTACATACTTTTTTTTTCCTTCTCTCTCTCTCTCTGGACGTTCGATTCGAAAAACAATTTTATCCGCTCGGGAAATGGCGCTTAACAAAAAAAAAAAAAAGAATAATAAATAATAATGACGTATTATGAGATAAAAACGGCGAAATTAAAACATGATAAATTATAAGATGCGATAAATTATATAATTTCATTAAAACCACCATCGTTATCATCACCAGTTATCATTATCGTCATCATCGTCATCGTCGTCGTCTTCGTCGTCGTCGTCGTCGTCGTCGTCATCATCGTCGTCGTCATCATCGTCGTCGTCATCATCGTCGTCGTCATCATCATCATCATCATCATCATCATCACCATCACCATCACCATCATCATCACTACCACTAATTATATTATGATGGATTATATTATTATTAACAAATATAATGCAAGCTGTTAAATATTTGAAAATGAATTTCAATTAAAGACATTATCCCTCTAATATTTTCTCTAAGAAATCAAACATGGAAATCCTTTTTTTGGCTTAAATAAATATTTCTGGCTTCATTCAACAATTGAAGCTTTGAAGAAATTTCTAAAAGATTTTAAATTTTCAATGTTTTTCTAATTTGTTTTAATTGATTTATTTATGCAAGTTAATTAAGCATTTAATTAAAAGAATGACGTTATTTATTCATTTATTTTTCAATACGTTTAATTTATTTTATTCATTTCCTATGCCAATTTTTTGTTTAAGGCGACGGAAGGTCTAAAAATGAACAAAATACAAAACAAAACATATTAAGACATGTCTGTCGACTTTCACTTGCATTGAAACATTCACAGGCAATGTGATGACAGTGCAAAATAAAACAGAAGAGACCCTCTTCAATCAATTTAAATGTCATAGCACTCGATTCGTTTAGACGTACAGAGGTCTAGCCAGTGGTTTCGGAGCCCCGGGGTGGCCGTCCACCCGTCCCCCTATCTACGCCCTATCACGCCAGTGGCACAGAGTTGTGTAGTTGTTCGTAAAAGTAATTTTTTTTTTAAACTTGGAAAACTTTTTCCAACCTGTTGATTGTCACATTCTTCTCAGGACACGAGAGACGCAAGTTTATTTTTTTTTTTCAAAATATTTGTTTAGAATGTGTTTTTAAATTAAAGACAAGATATTTGAAAATGTTTAAAATCGCGAAAATTCAATTAAAGAAACAATATTACGACGTTTGAATTACAAATCTGATTGATAATTTGAAGTATCAAATTATTTGCATCCGAATGTTAATAATAATAACAATAACAATAACAACAATAACAATAACAATAACAATAACAATAACAATAATAATAATAATAATAATAAATTTATAATGCGCCATTTGCATAGCATCAGAGGCGTCAGAAGACTATTCATCCTCAAGCATCCCTAACCTGTAATTTTAGTTTAGTCCAAGTTTAATCCAAGTTAACAATCAACCGACCTCGTCTGTAAGGCCTGCGCTCCAAGACATGGGCGTTAGAAGTGTTCATCTCTCCACTCGTCTGCCGGTCTCCATCCTCGATCTTCGTCAGAAGTTCAGACTCGGGATCTTCTAGAAGATCGACTCCACTTAGAATGTCTGCGAGACTTTCGTTGTTGTCCTCCAACCTGGAGAACCAGCCGATGTCAAGGTTTGATGTCTCGTTGTTCTCGTAAACGTAGTCGTAATAGTCTCGTATCGAATCGTCGATGTCGTAGTTCCAGTTGTAGTTCAGCCCATCGAGGTCGTCGTAGTAAGAGGCGTAGACAGGTCTCTTTATCCTGGGAACAAAGTGCTGGGATTTTAGGGCTGGTTTGGTGGCTGGTTTGGGGGCTGGTTTGGGGACTGGTTTTGCCGTTGTCCTCCTTCTCGGGACGTCTCTAGCGGAAGTGTGGGCTTTGAGGTGGATTGTTGTTGTGGACTCCGGTGGAGCTTCAGAGCTGAGTGTGGAGTCAATTGTTGAATCAGGAGACGTCGATGAATGGGCCAGTGAATCGTCCTTGTTTTTGTAGGTTCTATTTAGCTTGGCGTGCTCCGTGAAGTTTTTGAAGTCCGTGTCGACCAGTGGATCCATTGCGTAGTCGTAATAGTCGTCGTCGTCGTACGCCTGATCGTCGTAGTTGGTGTCGTAGTATGAGTCTCTCGGAATTGCGGTCGGCAGGCCGGTGGTGGTTGTCGTCGTCGTCGTCGTTGATTTAGTGCGCCTGGCTTTGCTGGTAATTCTATCGACTCGACTCTTTAACACTCGCTTCAACTTTGTCGAGTTGGTCAGAGGTTTTCCAGCGATCTTGACTTTTGGAGAGGATCTCGCCAAGGGTGAACTTGTCGACGGGATGATTGGAACGGGCGCCCTTGACGGCGAGGTTTGCATGAAGTAGACTTCCTCCATGGATTCCTCGGGTTTGGCCCGGGTTCTGTCCAAGGCCGTCCGGTCGAATTGTTCGTTGTCGTAAGAATAATCGTAGCCGTCGTAATACTCGAAGTATTCGGGAATCTCCAGTCCAGGGGAAACTGTTTGCGAATATTCTGCTTCGTCGGCCAGCTGTCTCTGCCTCTCGATGGACATGATTCTACTCGGATCGTTGGAGTGCACGTCCGGCGGATGGCCAATGTCTATCTCGCCTGAATGGTCGTCACCTGAATTGGGATTGCCGAATAGCAAGTATTCATCGTCTTGCTTGGCCGAATCTCTTTCGTCGTACAATTCCACTCCGAATAGAGTCATAGGCCTGGAAGTCGTGGGCTGGGCCATGGAGGTGTACGCAAAGATTTCGTAGTCCTCGTAATCTTCGTACATGCTCTCGTATTCAGCCGCTGGCTCCTTGTCAGCCGTTCCCTCCTCCTCCTCGTAAGAGTGGCTCAAAGGGCTTCTTCTCATTCTTGGCCTTTGGTTCTGGACTATCGGTGATCCTTTTAGAATTTTCTGTCTCTTTCTGCTTGGCTGAGCAAGAGCTCTCCTCAAGTAGTGGCATCCTCTTGATTTGGGATAACGCAGGCATCGTAGGATCCTCTCCCTGGTTCTCGAGTTTCTTGTGTTTAGCAACTTTCTGCGATCCCTCGGTCTGTATTCCGGGTTCTTTCCAACAAATGAAGGGTCGTACCTCATTGGGGCTTTCCTAGTTCGTGGACCTTTTCGTCTGCTGTGAGGTTTTCTGTTCACTTCTGCTCTGGATTTGGTGACAATCAGTTTCGAAGCCTTTCCTCTTCTCGTGATTTTTGTGGAAGTCAGTTGGTTTGTGGTTTTTGGACCTGTGGTGATGCGTGCGGTCAAATCTCCAGTTGGTTTTGTTTTCGACGTGACATTCGGACCGACGGTCACATTTGCCTCAGTTTTCACAAATCCGCCATATTTTTCTGAATCATTTCTGGATGTTACGTCGTGTGGATTTCTGTTTGAGGCAGAATTCGAGAGGTTGTCGGTTGGCTCGGGTGGGGTGCTGTTTCTGACAGTTTCAAAGATGCTCCCTGCCTCCGAAAGTTGGGGACCGATGAAATGTTTTGAAGAGAGCATTGAAGCAAATTAAATATTAACATTTTTATGATTGCAATTAATTGCAGTTAAAATCAATTATTTTTAAATGCTTATTTATTTATTTGTTTGTTTTTTTTTTAATTCTAAAAGTTCATAAAACTAAGATTACGATAAGCTTAAGATTATCTGCTTTCTGAATGTACTTGATTAGCTAGGAATCACATGCTCGTGAATATTACGATGTTATCAATATTCATATTCGTGAATATTAAGATGTTATCGATATACATATTCGATATTCAAATCGGTCGAGTTTACCTCCGCCATGGAAGAGAATGATGAAAAACAACAGGTAGAACCTCTTCATGTCAACGGATGATGGCCTTCAGAACCAAACAGTTTCAGAAGTTACTGCTATCCCTAATTCGTAAATCTATGATTATATTAAACATAATTATTATATTTATTAAAATTATTAAAACCTCCGGCCGAAACCAGCGATGGAGTTGTTAAAACAATCGTCAGGTGGATCCAAAGGAGTCCAATTTCAGTCCGAGGTACGACTTGAAATGTTAGTGCACAATATTTTGAAGGCCACTCACTCGGTAACAACTATTTAAACAGAGTCAGTCAGAGCCGACATCCCCTCCAAAAAAAAAGGGGGTATTAACACTTTGGCCCCCATAAATCGATCGGCAATATAGTTCGATTAACAGATGATGTCCTGAGGATAAGTACGTTCTGTAGTGGAAGAATTATGATGGTCTTTTCTCTTCTTTTTTTTTTTAAATAATTTTAAGAAATGATAAAAAATTGAGAGGCGATGATGATGATGATGACGATGACGATGATGGTGATGATGATGATGATGATGATGATGATGATGACGATGATGATGACGATGATGATGATGATGATGACGATGATGATGATGATGATGATGATGATG
>MPNW01001120.1:7575-27096 GCA_011800805.1 Hirudo medicinalis
TGTACACGCTAAGTTCCTGTTCGTAATCAAAGAATAAAGTCTTTAAACTTTCAATTCAGGCCCATCTATTTGAAGCATCAGTCAAAAAGAATTCTGTCACTTATTTATAGAGGCTGAAATATGTTTCAAATGCATGACCAAATTCATCTAGTGCATTGTCATTGATTTAAAATCAATCAAGTCTTTTGTTTTCAAATGACATTTTTTGGCGTTAATATTATTAAATTGTATTCTTAAGCATTTGCCTTACAATAACGTAACGAAATATCAAGCATATTTGAAAATGGACTTAAAAAAAGAGAGAAGTTAAAATCCTACTTCATCTTTTTTGTGGTGCCACACTGTAACATTCTTATCACCTCCAAAAATAACTGGAATGTCCTCAAAGTTATCTCTTTGATTTTTCTTCAAATTCAGTTCAGCAGTTTCGTTATCTATCGTGAGGGTGAGCTTTACATTATCAGGCAAAGAAGGGTGCTTATCTTGTTTCGTTGGTGTTCCGTTGGCCCAGTTCACAAGAACATCTGAATGCAATTAAGCAAGAAAATATTTGGTTATTAACAGTTAAAAATGACCAGTTTTATTAATACAAATAAATGGTTTATTTATTAAATGCGACCAAATTGAATTCTATCAATAATCAAACGAAATAAATATTATTTTGAAAAATCTTTAGGAATTTCGTAGAAATGTCAAAAGTTACATAATTTAGCAATGTTATAATGTCAGAGATTTGCTTTATCGAATCAGATTTGGGAAATGCGCCCTCAACAGCTATCTGTATAATAATAAGGAGACGTGATAGGGGAAAATGAATACATGCCCCAGAAAGCCAAAACAATCAAAACCTTTCCTCTTGGAATGTCCGACTCAAGAAAAATTAAGGACAACACTGAACTACGATAGCGAAATAAGAACAACGACATTAAAGCATATATTTAACGACCCAGCAAATACTGACAAGTAATGAACACAAATGGACAATTAAACATCCAAGAAGCCTATTATAGTTACTTCTCTTGTCGTTATTATTAGTTACCTTTATTTCTGTATTATTTTTCGACTATTATCATTTACCAGTCTAAATCATCACATTATGTAATTGACTTAAATAAAGTACCTATCTATCCAACTTTCTCTACTCATAAGCTATTCATACCTTCATTTACGACAGTTTCTGCCCCGCCATGGACTACAAGTGAAGCGAGTATAATATACCAAATTAAACCCATCTTTGTGCAGTGATTTACATTAGTGAAGGTTCTGAGTATTTATAGAGAAAATTGGATTGTTTTTTAGTTATCTAACCACGATTTTGAAGTCCTTTTTCAGCTTCAATGTCCAATGAACGCAAAATACGATAATTTTTGCAAAAAGCAGAGGGGTTTTATTATTTTCAAATACCACGCAAAAACGTGATTATTTTGATAAACCGTAGAATTTTCTTAATTCATAATCTTTAAATGAAATTAAAACTATTTACTGTTCCCAATAAAATAAACACAACGTTTACCCACGAAATTTTAAAGATATAAAAATCTATTGGCATTTATTTTCAAAATGAATTACAAAATAGGTTTTTTTCAGTCACATAGAAACGATATGTCTCAGCAGCAATACCAAAAATGAAATATGCCATCTAAATTAAATATCTTGTTTTATTTAAAAAAGAATATCAATGAATCGCACAGCTGCAACGAGTAAGCATGTCCCATTTTTTCATATCTACCAGTCCAAATCCGCAGCTTTATATTTCCCGTTTTCCTAACTTCAATGGCTCAATTATTTATTTCAAAATTTATCGTAGTTCTAGTACTAATTTATTTTCCGCCTAGCAATTTCTGGATTTGATTGTTGGACATTTCATTGTTACTGCTAGCTCGTGAACTACGATTTAAAGGACTTGCAAAAGATACTGATTTTGCCTTCTGGATCGATTAGATCGATAAGATTATAATTTTGCCCAACTCAGTCTGATAATATTCCATTCTTAAATAGCATAGATTTATGCTTGGGAAGACTTGTACGTTTTCGTAGGACAGGCCAGTTGGTTGGCCCAGGAATTGGGGGCTAAATCTGAAGATGCACAAACATAGTCTAAAAGTCTGAAGTCCTGAAGGCCAAGATATTGAAACTAGAAAATCAACCTCCAGAAATCAAATAAAATTTGAAGAAACGCAAATGCAGCTTGGAAATCCTTCTGTAGCAACTGGGCACTTGGGAAATATAGGGCAGCCCCTAAGCATAGGTAATATCTCCAGAGATGAAAATGCTCTCGATAGCAATTGAAAGTTAAAGCCAATCTCTGAAAGACAAGTCAGGTTGGCATGCAGGTTGGCCGAATGGGTTGCGTTCCTGCATGCGGTCGTAATAGCAACAGTCGTAATGTGTCGTGTTCGCAACCCAGCCTGCAGCGCCAGGGAGCTATATAAATGGTAGATCGAGTAAAGTGCCTTCACATCCCATTGGGATACAAAAGGCACTCAAAATATCGGCTAAATACACCTGACAAGTCAACGCTCAAGAGGCTCATACGAAGACTGAAAATGTCTTTTCATTCCTACGGAAGGAGATGATGATGAAATCTGCAATCACTGGATTACTTTCACAAACTCCAGAACCTATTTATTGCATGCATTGTAATAAAGAATAGCGTCTTTCCTGAACGGACTGAGCTAAGATGTCCGAGATGTAAATTCAATTTTGCCTACGAACTCACGAGAGATCCAAAAGAACGTAAGTTTTTTGTAAAAGCAATGTTTTGTTTTTAGGTGCACGTAACGGGGATGTGAATTCCAAGAACACTTTCATCTGAGTAACTGTGTTTTCACGGACAGTTTTCAGACTGTCAATGTGCCTTCCTGAAGTTTTAGGATGCATCTGCACAATGCTATCCTTAATTTCTGATTTAATAAATGCTATGATATTTTATATTTGGTTGAATTTTTGTTAGTATTCAATTTCTCCCTTCGTTTTCCGATGCCTTGATCCATTAATAATAATGGACATTTGATTTTTAAAATTTGAAATTGTATTGCATATATTGGCATTTATGTATAGTAGCGAGTGACATGTTACAGCAATGTTTAACGTTATTTATTTGTAAAATCCATGTCATCAATTTTTTTTATAAAATATTATTAATATAATAAAAATGTAAATTTTTATAACTTATTACGACTGTTCAATACCATTTAATTGATCCAAGACACCTAATTTGTAATAAACAACTCTCATGAGCATTATTGGCTTTAAACTCTTCAACCAGCCAGCCAAAAGCAGTAATAACTATCTCTGAAGTGAACAGACAGAAATGGAGGCCAAATCTGAAGAAACTCAATTGCAATTTGGTGATCTTTTGGCAGCAACTAAGAGTATGTACCTTAGACATACAGAAACAATTCCTGAACAGATAAAGACTTTTGAGGAAGATATACCAATTCAGCCTGTAAACATGCATGCAATATATGCAAAAGTAATTTCTGAGGCAAAGATAAAGGCAATTCCCAGAACCCAGATGAAAAGTTATGGAGCGGAAATGGAAGCAAAATCTGATAAGACATTCATACAATTTGGTAATCTTTTGGCAGCAGCTGAGAACATTTATTTAGAAGCACTAGCTAAAGGATCCGGTGCCGTTCGGAGTAACTAAAGATAATTTGAGCAATAAAAATAATCAAACAAATAAAAGGAAATTAATTAATTAGGTTTACACACTCGTTTCGTTACATTCTCGGCACGACCTAGCTCGGCCGGAGTCTAGCCAGAATACAATTCGTAAACAAGCAACATAGAAGAAACACTAAGATGTTTGTCCGTTATATATATTAAATGCAATTTAACTTTATATATAAAATTTTCTTTTGGATTGACATGTAAATTTTTTCTGTTTTCTTTTTTATATTTCTTCCTGTTCCTCAAAATTAAGTAAAACATATTTACATATTAGTTCGACAAAACTTTTATATTTTTTTTTATTTATTGAAAACAGTAATTAATCAGTAATCTCATTTAAAACATTACAGTCAAACCCTAGCTAAACATAAACTTAAGAAAATATGATTAAAACTATCATATTTATAATTATCAAATTATTCGAGCAAGTTTAGACACATTTTATTCACTTCTAAATAAAGATAAATTTGTCATCCATTGTCATTTCTGGATATATGCCAGCTGCTTGATTACCATGCGAGGTCACCCGATCTGCGGCACCATGACAACAATGCCTACGTCATTATGAAAAACCCTCACTCTGTCGTAGCGATAGTCGTAGGTGAAAGACGAACCTTCTGGCAAGAAATAGATCTGTGATTTATAAAATTTGTGGATGATGAATTTTTAAGGACACTTTTAATAATACATATTTATTATTATCCATAATAGCAATTATAAGGTAATACTGGTTTAATGGTTTAAATCATTGTCTTTACTTGCTCAACAAGTTATGATGTTTGCATTTCTAAAAATATCCTAAGCGCCTTTTCGTCTCTCTATCGAGTCATTTTGAACTGGCACTTCAAATGTTCACATGTTACTACAATTTCACAGATTTATATTTTTAAATTACCATTAGACTAATTACTTTGTAAGTATTTTAACCATTTATAAAACAAATCACAAGTCTTAGAAAAACAACAAAAAAGGTATCTAATCATGATTCCCATGAAGAAAATTTATCTACCTCAAGATCTGGATAACTTTGGAAGAAGGTGGTAACGTCATCAATGTGCTGACAAAGAAGACATTAACAAAGTTAAATAGTTACTTAATCTGTTAAGTTGGAATGCATAATTAATGAGATATTATGAATTTATTAACTGACTAAATCGTTTACCTTTCCAAGCAATTCAGGCCACTGTGTCACATCTACACTTTGTGCTCTGAAATGCAAACACATTACTTCACAGTAATTTCTCGTTTAAACAGATTAAAGATTACAATCTTTATTTCAATCTTAAATAAACATATTTTTATAGCATATTTTATAAACATAATTTGCGACATTAATAATTTCATCTTCAGTTCCACAAGCAATGGAGACCAAATTTTGCCAGATTTTGCGCTGTTAGGTTACACAAGTCACTGACTGACTGGGTTTTCGAATCAAAAGTAGTTATTTATTTAAAAAAAAAAGCGATTTATAAACAAATGTCAAGATTTTTACAAAGATTACGAAAATAAATTTCTTATACATGACCAATTAACTTTAATCTCTTTGATACAATAAGCTTAAAAAATATCAAATATTATACGTGATTCAGAAAGGTTGATTGGCTCGAAAACATCACTCGTTCAATCGAAAAGAAATTCGACACAAGTATGTGATACAAGAAATTAATTTTAATTTGATATTAATTCCACTTTTGGCTTTGATCCATCAGTTCGATATTGTAGGAATGTTTGTAATCTTTATTACATCTTCGTACCATTTAAATTTATGCCACGTCACAATTGAAATACTTTTGAAATAAAATAAAAAATAATAATTCGAAAGCTTATGTCTTACGATTTCAGGACGAGCAAAAAACTCAGAACCAAGAAGATCCTCATCTTTCTTTTGAATTCAGGCACCAAGAGTTTGTATTTAAAAGCAGGCACCAGCTGAACAAAGGCCAAAAGACTGACACTATTTTGGACCGTCTGGTTTGTCGAGGTTATCCACCTCCTTTTTGTGTGTGTTTTTCTTGCTATTATATTATGAGTTAGTGCATTTTGTGCAGAAATAAGGAATGCCTGTAAAATTCGTAAAATAATAACGAATGACTATGGCATTAAGTGTAATTAATAATAATTAAGCAATGAAAATATTTTTTAAATATGATTACAGATTATTACTAAATAATAGCAAATGTAATGACATTAAATCTGGATTTAAGTGATAATCTTAATATAAATAATAATAATAATAATATAAAGTAAAATTTATCAAAAAAACTTCAAAATATAACTTTTCTGCTCATTTCAAACCAAATAGAGACTTGAGACTTTGGAAGTCATAAATAATGAACATCTGAAACTTGGTCTCTCCAAATTCAGTGTTTGTCTAAGTACTTTTTTATTTACTCTAAGTAAATTGTGCTGTGATTGTATTTTGAATTTGATGATGAAATGGTTGCCCTATTTTTGGCTGTTGTTTGCTATCGTCGGTTAAATGTTTGTATAAAACTCAGGATGATGACGATGACGATGGCGATGTTGACAGTAATTGTGGCGATGATTATAATCTAATATTGTATTACGGTTTTGTAAAAATCAAATCGTGAAGGCACTTTTTAATCGATCTACCATTTATATAGCGCGCCCACCCAAGGCCGGTGCAGGCTATATTGGGAACACGACTGTTGCCATTACGACCGCATGCAGGAATGTAACCCATCCGGCCAATCTGCGCGCCAAAAATAATATTTAGGCATCCACAAAATTAAAGTAGCAATTCTGAAATTAGGTCTACAAAGTATTATGAGAATGCTTTACTCATTTGTTTAATTAATTATTGTTTAATTGATATATCATTAATTAATTAATTAATTTATTTATTTTATTTTATTTATTTCTGAACGAAAAAACAAACAAAAACCCAAGATTCATTCGTTCAATCAATTTTCTAAGGTGATATTCATAACGGAATGGATCTAGCTACCTACATACTCCAGTAAATTATTCATTACAATCATTCATGTCAGTTCTCATTATCAACTGGATTTAGGATTTCCTAGTAATAAATGTTATTGATAAAGTTTACAAGCAATCCTTAACAAATAATTTATTTTCTGCTGTGCTTAAGTTCAAGTTTAAGTTGAACGAAAGATCCATCAGGTTTATAAACGTTTTTCTTTTTCTCTTTCATATACCGTCCAAAAAAAGTCTTGTAGTTCCAAAATAAGTCTTTCAATTTCTTACAAGTAAAGAAAACAAATTAAAGTCTCCATATTGCACTCTTAAATGTATTCATTTTCAATTCTTCCATCAAGTAATGTACGGCATTGCAACAATGATTCCCTTGCTGTTATGGAAGACCCTGACCCTGTCGAAACGAAAGTCGTCAGTGACTCGTGATCCTTCAGCCAGGAAATGAATCTTTGGTAAAGAATTTAGTTCCATTTCAAATTCGATCATCTACTTGATTTATCAGACTTCAAAATTGTTAACAAAAACAAATAACTATGAATGTACGACAGTATTATTGAAACTGTGAAATAAATTTTTCAATTTAATTATAAAAGTGTTTTTGCATTTGTAATTTTAAAATCAACAATGTATAATCGAGTGACCAAATACTATGGTTTTAGCTTTTACGATGGCCTAGGGCTTCCAAGATGTATTTAAAGATTACATATATGCAGTAACAAAACATTTTGTTGAAATATAATTTATACAATTAATAATATGACATTTTAATATTTATTTTTATAACTTATTAATTCCCAACAAATAGGATAGAACAAAATATCAAAGATATTGTGTACTTCTTCATGGGATATAAGTCCATCTTGAGAATGAACACAATTAAGCACTTATCAAGATACCTTCATGGTCAAATGTACATCTTGTTTGTATTGATTTAGTTATATATACATATACGAAGTACATCTTAAGAGTAGGCATAATTTGTTGCATCTTGTATATGTACAAAATTAAGTAAAATGTAAAATTAGACAATGTAGTACCTCCACAACAAAAATAGTTTCCTACCTTAAGATTTGGGTGATTCTTTCTAAAAAAGATGGCCGCTTCAACTATGTGCTGCGTAAAGAAAATCAAAGTAAAAATACTTTATTCCTTGATTTGCAAAAGGCTATTGGTACTGCTAGCCACATGTTGTAAACTATGATGTAAACTTGAAAATTATGATGCTAGGGGCTTTGTTTTCAATTGGTTTTCTAAATATTTGCATAATAATAGACAAAGGGTTCTTTGCAATAATGTTCTCTGCGATTATGGCTTAAGGTGTGCCCTATTTTTGGTCTACATTTACTTATTATCTACATGAATGGTTTCCATTGTACTTTAAGCATGATTAGATTATTGTTACATGCCGATGACATCACCATACACATTTTTGGAAATGACATTAATAATCTTATTAATACTGTCAATGTTGAATTATTTATTATTAACAATTGTCAATACATATTAATACACATTTTTGGAAATGACATTAATAATCTTATTAATACTGTCAATGTTGAATTAGTTATTATTAACAATTGGTTCATTTACAATCTAGTCTATCTCTTAACTTACATAAATCAAGTTTTATTATTTTCCACTCCTCTAAAAAAAATCTACATTCCCTGGCTCTCCAGCTTCTGTTAACAATGTTCTTCTAAATATGTATACTCAAATTTGGAATCTGGGCATTTTGATTGACGAATTGATGTAAGCATGTTTCTCAAGTTCAAAGTTTAATAGCTAAAACTATTATTGTTGGTAACACAGGATATCAGACTGACCCTTGAGTTATTTTATTTTAGTTTCTTTTGAGGCTTTAATGTTTGCGTTTAAAGCATTTTGTTTAATAAAATTTGTCCAAGAAAATAAAACAAATGAAAATAGAATAAAATACACACTTTATAAACATTAAACCCATTAAACATCTATTTAAAAATGTTTCTCAAATGGAATCAACTGCTTACTTTTCCATATAATTCATCCCAATGGTTAACTTCATTATCTGTATCTTGGCATCTGAACAAAGTAACAACTAACAATTACTAACCAAAAAAATGTCATAACTCACATTAATGAAGACATTATTGCATTACATTGATTATCTAATTTATTCGAAACTCAAGAGCCCTCAGAAAGGAGTGATATGTAAGTGGTTAACAAAAATCACTTCATTTGATAAAGTTGTTAAACTAGAAACACGAAATTGATTGTGCAGTATTTAGACGGCAAAATAATTTTTATATCAATGGCTGATATTCAGTATTTCAGAAATTTATAATTTGATGTCATTAATCTAACTGCAACAATCACTATATGCGGTAATGCAGTTCAAGAAAAGTCGAAAGAATATTTGTTTGACGAAACGAAATACTAAAAGAGACTAGTACTTTGCAATCCTTACGAGCAACAGAACAATACAAACTAAAACAGCCTTCATTTTCAGTTTTGATGGCAACAAATTTTCAAGTTGAAGATCTTGTTTTAGAAAAGACTTTGACGAGCAAAAATTGAAAGCTTCTACGAAAATCCAGGTTGCTAAGTTACATGTAACTAAGAGGAATGTTTATGTTTTGATTAAAAGGGCGCTTTCATGTTTTAAAAGAATAACATAAATAGAGTAATATGTAAAGGTTTAGTGTCAATAATGATAGTATATTGATATTATTTAGTCTATTAATTACTCATTAGTGATAGTATATTAACTTTATGTTTGTGAAAAATAAATGAAATAATAGTTTATTCAACTTTAAAACTATTAAAAGTAGTGAAAAATAGGTCCAAAAAGCCATTTGGAAAAGAATCTATCCATAGACCTAAGAAGTACAGCGATATTGGCGTAGATAAGTTTTAGAAACGAGAAAAGATCTGCTCTTAACAGCTGTACAAACGCAACTATTTGCATATTGACATAAAAAATATATTTCTTTTTCTTCTTCGCCCGTCTCTACAATCACAGATGTGTTTTCGTCCAATAACTAATATTAATAATAACATTCTATTAAAAATATTTGATTAACTGATGCATTTTAAATGAATGCAAATCTAAAAATCATGACTTATACAGGTGACTAACTTTAAAAGCAATTTTAAATTTTAATTACGAATTAAACATTGAGAACTGCTGGGCATTTCTCCCAAATCTTATCAAAGTCATTTTGGTCTTGCCAAACCGTCCAAATAGTTGCTCATTAAGGAAATAATACACCAAAACATTTGCAAATGATGGACTGAAAATTGTGCCTTTCCGATCAAACTTTCTATTAACAGACTGAATGTGAAACTGGTTTTTGGCTTGGTATGATGCATCTATTCTCATCGATCAATTCAACATATGTATCTACTTATGTTTACGAAGGTAGATTGAAGCTGCTGGTGGCAGGCTGTCAACATAGATTTCAAAAAGGTGGCAAGTTTTCGTCGATGACTCAGAGCTAGCGCTTGGTATAACATGGCTGGGCCAATGGTTTTTTTCAACTAATTATTATCCAATTAATCTCAACCAATAAGCGCGTTGTGATATTATATGCATATGAATATTAATCAGTTCTTGGCCAAACCTGCAGAGGGTCCGGTAATGCGCTGGCCGGTTGTATTGCATTACCAAGTCAACGTGCAGGAGGTGCCAACACTAGCCCAGACCACTTCGTATATCCAGTAACTAGATCTAGACCAATGTCTTCCGCTGTGTATCTAGCAAAACAAGAAATCGTGGACTAGCTCTTTGTAGCTAGCTCAGGTTGCCAATTTTACCTATAAATACCATGGACTGATTGAAATAATACGAACGACTAGGCTTTGACTAGGCAAGTAATATACAATTATATAACAAGTCTTCTTTTGTAAGATGTTAAATACAAATTCATAGAAATATTAAGGTTAGTAAATATAGAAATAAATTATAAAGCTGCAAGTGTATAATTGCACTAAATGAAAGCTTAATTAAAACATTTAGATGCAAATTTGTATTACAAAATTAAATACGTGGATTAGAAACAATACTAATTTTCTAAATAATTTTAATAATAAATTTATTATACAATTTTCAAATAATATAATTTCTCATAAAATATATTTAAATTTTTATGAGTTGAATACTTAAGATTCAGGGATTCATGATTACTTAAGAAATACTTTTAAGTTTGTTAATTAAATCAATTAATATTCCATTATTGACAGTTTTTACTTTGGAAAGGAGATACTAAACTTCAAGCCATGGAGAGAACCTCTTTGTGGGTGCCTATTTTAGCATTTCAATTCTTCATGTTCTTTGCTAAGGAAAGTTTGGCCATCCAATGCTATCTGTGTAGGAGTGATGCAGATACAAGATGCAATGATCCATTCAATCCAAAAGGTGTAACCAATTGTGATGGGCAAACATGCAGTAGGGTGAAGAGTTATATTGCAGGTGGGAAGATAGTGATGGCTTTACCCTTAATTTATAAATTATGAACATTTGTTACGAGCTATATTGAAGTATATTACCGACATTTTGCTATCGCTACATTAGGCACTAGAACATTCATGATGAATTCAAACAGAAAGATACCAACATTGCTGTAGCTATTGATTTGATTTTTAAATACTACGGTGTTCGAGATAAAAATGACAATTATAATTTAAATTACAACGATGTGATGTAATCCAGGAAAACTATTCATCATTAGAAATTGCTCAAATGAAGTTATTCAAGCACCTTTTTGTGCGGACACCACTAGAGATGGATTAACTGTTACGGGATGTTTCTGCAACAAAGATTTGTGCAACAACTCCAGAAAATTTGACAGCTTCTATGGACTCTTATTGTTTTTGTCAATTGCGTCTCTGGCATTCCTGTTGAAGCTCCAGTAAGCAATCTGAGCCTTCATTGCTAAAATGTCTCAGCCGTTTACAGATGACTTTTTAGCAATACTTATTGAAAAATTATTTCGAATAAATAGTTCTTGTAAACAATCTCCATAACTCGAAGTAAGTTTTAAGTAGAATAAAGAGTAGGAATATCTTAATCTAAGCTATGATAAACATTCACATGATTTTTAAATTTTATTTTCTCAAATTTGTGCTTTTGTATTCTCGATAATGTTGTTTTGTGTTTTTTTGCTTTTATTTATCCTTACGTTCTAATTTTGTAATAAATTATTACGTTAAAAATAAAAAATAATAAAAATCACTCGAGAGTTAATGCACTTTAATAAAATTCAAAACCTAAAACATTTAACAAAATGTCAGGACAATTTAAGCTTTATTAGAAAAGCATAGCGTCAGAGGCGCCTTGTGTCTTCGTTAGCTTCGTGTTGGTGTCCTGAAGAGGTGGGTCTTCAGGTGACGTTTGAAGAGCTACAGGGATGGTTGATCTCTTACTTGGGGAGGTAAGGCATTCCAGACAGCAGGAGAGGCATACGAGAAGCCTCTGTTGATGAGGGATGATTTGTGAACGAATATGCCGAATTGACCAGATGAGATGATTGCATGATTTGATAATGTAGGCAGAATGTTCTTTAAAGCTGAGACGAGAATCAAAAGTAACACCGAGGAGTTTAAGAGTAGTAGAAGAAGGAAGGAGGGTGCCTGCAACGTTTATGGAGGTTGGGGGAGACATAGTTTTTAGGCGAACAGGTGTGCCGATGAACATGATTTTAGATTTCTGCGGATTCAGTTGAAGAAAGTTGACAAGATGCCAATCATTGATTGCATCTGTGCACTTCCGCAAATTTCTGAGTTCATCAGACATGCTGTCGCTGGAGAGGATAGAAAAGAGACTTGTGTCATCTGCATATTGATGGAAAGATACTTCGAAGCCATGAATTATGTTGGATAGTGGTGAAGTGTAAGTTGTGAAATGCAAATGTTCCAAGACAGAACCCTGAGGAACACCAGCAAGAAGTTCAACTGGAGAGGAGGAGTGGTTGCCAAGTTTCACTTATTGGGTTTTGTTAGAAAGGTAAGATTGTATCCAAGAGAATGCAGGGCCATCGATTCCAAAGTCGGACTTAAGTCTCTCCAAAAGTATCTGGTGGTTGATAGTGTCAAATGCCGCCGAGAGGTCCAGACCTACCATGACGGCGCAATATATGTCGGAGAGAGTCTGTAGGCTGATTGAAAAGAGGAGAAGTTGGAGGATGCGGTAATGTGGGGGCGAAGTCTGGATAGGAGGAGTCTTTCGAGCAGTTTTGACATGGTAGAAAGATTGGAGATAGGTCTGTAATTGGCAGGAGAGGTTATTAATTAGTCATTAGTGATAGTATATTAACTTTTGTATGTTTGTGAAAAATAAATGAAATAATAGTTTATTCAATTTTAAAACTATTAAAAATGGTGAAAAATAGGTCCAAAAAGCCCTTTGGAAAAGAATCTATCCATAGAACCTAAGAAGTACAGCAATATTGGCGTAGATCATATCAACCGATAAGTTGTAGAAACGAGAAGAGACCTGCTGTTAACAGCTTCACAAATGCAACTATTTGCATATTGACATAAAAAATGCATTTCTTTTTCGCCCGTCTTTAAAATCACAGATGTGTTTTCGTCCAATAACTAATATTAATAATAACATTCTATTAAATGTATTTGAAAAAACTGATGCATTTTAAATGAATGCAAATCTAATAATCACGACTTGTACAGTTAACTGTAATTTTAAAAGCACAGTTACGAATTGAATATTGAGAGCTGCAGGGCATTTCTCCCAAATCTTATCAAATTCATTTTGATAGTGCCAAACCATCAAATAGTTATTGCATTAAGGGAATAATACACCAAAATATTTGCAAATGATGGACTGAAAGATGTGCCTTTCCGATCAAATATCTATTAACAGAGTGAATGTGAAACTGAGTTTGGCTTGACACAGGTGTGATGCATCTATTCTCATCGATCAATTCAACATATGCACCCGTTTACCTGTTATGCAGCTGCTTATGGCAGGCTGTCAATATAGTTGTTTTCAAAAAGATGGCAAGTTTTACCGGTAACTCAAAGCTAGCGCGTGGCACAATATGGCTGGGCCAATGGTTTTGTTCACCTAATTATTATCTAATTAATCTCAACCAATAAATGCGTTATGATGTTATAAGCATATGAATACTAATCAGTTCTTGGCCAAACCTGCAGAGGGTCCGGTAATGTGCTGGCCGGTTGTATTGCAGTACCAAGTCAACGCGCAGGAGGTGACACCACTAGCCCAGACCACTTCTAGTAATTAGATCTAGACCAATGTCTTCCGTTGTGAATAAAGCGAAACAAGAAATCGTGGGCTAGCTCATTGTAGCTAGCTAAGGCTGCCAATTTTACTTATAAATACATGGACTGAATTAAATAATACGAACGACTAGGCTTTAACCAAGTAATGTACAATTAAATAACAAGTCTTCTTTCGTGAGATGTTAAAATTTAAATTCATAGAAATATTAAGGTTAGAAAATATAGAAATATAATTATAAAGCTGCAAGTGCATTGAAATAAACAGGGGGTCCGTAAACTTGGGAGGTTTTCAAGTTAGTTTATTGAGCAAGTATTCAGCGAATAGAACTGAATTTGATTGCAAATTTGTATTACACAATTAAATACGTGGATTAGAAAAAATACTATAATTTTTGAATATTATAATTTCTCATAAAATATATTTTAAATTATTGTTTTAACCCTTAAAAATACCATTAATTAATTTTTGTAGTTATGTAGTTATGTTTAATTAGTTTTCGATATATTCACTAACTTTTTGCTCCACGGCTTCGATGTATTACTACTGCCCAAACAGCATACTTGAAAATTATAGAAGCCTACAAGAATACTTGACATTGAGGAGCATTTCTATTCAGCAAATAATCATGCAACTGATCGTTACGCAATACCTGGCAACAGGATTATTGCGTAAGCGTGGTATTTACAGGTAATACCACTCAATTGATAACTGAATATTTGCTGGATAAATCCAACATTAAACTCGGCATAAATTAAGCCCCGTCGTTTATTACATTATTATGAGTAGAATACTCGAGATTCAGGGATTCATGATTACTTAAGAAATTCATTTCAAATTTGTTAAACATCAATTAATATTCCATTATTGACAAGTTTTACTTTGGAAAAGAGATACGAAACTTCAAGCCATGGGGAGAACCTCTTTGTGGGTGCCTGTTTTAGCATTTCAAATCCTCATGTTCTTTGCTAAGGAAAGTTTGGCCTTCCAATGCTATAAGTGTTCGTACGATGGCACTTATTGCAATGATCCATTCAATCCAAACCTGTACGGTGTAACCAAATGTGATGGGAGATCAGCATGCATTAAGACGACTACTTATGATTCAGGTGGGAACTTTGTGATGAACATTTGTTACCAGCTGTAATGAAGTATATTACCGACATTTTGGCGTCACTACATAAGGCACTGGAAGAATCCTGATGAGTTCAAATAAATAGGCGCCAACGTTGCTGTAGCTACGATTTGTATTGGTTTTTAAATACTCCGGTGTTCGAAATGAAAATGCTAAATATAATTTTAATTACAATGTCTGATCCAGGAATACAAATGACAACAAGAAGTTGCTTTAGTGGTGTGATTGAAGTACCCTATTGTGAGGACACCATTACATTTGGGACACATTTTAGGACATGTTACTGCAACAAAGATTTGTGCAACAAATCCAGTGAATTTGGCAGTTTCACTGGTCTCTTATTGTTTTTGTCAATTGCGTCTCTGGCATTCCTGTTGAAGCTCCAATAAGCAATCTGTGTCTTCAAAGCTAATCTGCATTAACTGCCGTTTAGAGATGACTTTTTACCAATACTTATTGAAAAATTATTTCGAATAAATAGTTTTTGTAAACAATCTCCAAAAGTCGAATTAAGTTTTAAGTAGAATAAAGCAAAAGAATATCTTAATCTAAGCTAAGACAAACATTCACATGATTTTCATCATTTATTTTCCTAAATTTGTTCGTTTGTATTCTCGATAATGATTTCTCGTTTTTTGCTTTTATTTATCCTTACGTTCTAATTTTGCACTAAATTATTACGTTAAAAATAAAAAATAATAAAAATCATTCGAGAGTTAATTGTTAATGCACTTTAATAAAAATTCAAAGCCTAAGACATTTAACAAAATGTCAGGACAATTTATGCTTTAATATAAATTTAGTTCAATTAACTTGTGGATTCATTCGCTGCTTTTCTTTCGGTGCATTTGGCACTGAGATTGTTGGACTCAAATAAATGAGAACAAATACCTCTCTGCGTCGTCAGTTCGTTGTGAAACTTTACAATAAATCACCCTAAGTCGACTTTCTTTATAGCCATTCTAGTGCGAAGAATATTAGTTTATTTATAAATTTTTGGAGATAATAAATAATTATTTTTATTTAAACATTATTAAAACATCTTCTAAACTTACAATGATGTCTAAAGATGATTCATCTCATCATGTCAAATTGATTCCTCCTTCGCTCCTCTCCATGGAGATGACTGTTGCTGTAGCATTTTGCCTAGTTTTTCCAGCTTGGACAGGATCTGCAATGTACAACACAATGTCATAATGCAATGCATCAACAAGATATCCCATAACAACTGCAAGTTGTTTCTCAAGTGTCTTCAAAACAGGTCGAAGAACTGCGTCATGTCCCAAATAATGTGGACAGTCTAACACTACTTTCAAAATCAATTTTCTTGTTCATTCAATGTGATCAAAGCCGACTTGCTAAAATGCTAAAAAGGATATTAATATCGTAATTAATTTCAGTATTTTCTTTTCGGTGTGGTAATTTTGGTGATTGTATTTCTTAAAATGTATTATTTTAGGACATTTATATCTAGGCCCATGATGCGTGCTAGTTAAAAAGATAGAAATCAATAATCAGAGACAAAAGAAAGAAAACAACTCGGTTTTCAGGTGAGACAGATGTTTTGCCTTCCTGCGTAGAAGAATTTGTTGATGTTTTAATCATATTGTTTAACCATATTCTGAATCATTTTAGGTGTGTCAATCAATGCCTACGTAAATACATAATTCAAAGTCACACAGCCAAACAATGGAACTGTGTTGCTAGAAGTTGCTACTTTCATTTGCTAGATCAGCTCCACGCTCATTGTCAATTTTGAGTATAAATATCACGGACTGATTGAACTAATACGAACGGCAAGGCTTTGACCAAGTAATGTACAATTATGTATTAAGTCTTCTTTCGTAAGAATTTAAAATACAAATTCATAGAATATTAAGGTTATAAAATATAGAAATAAAATATAAAGCTGTAAGTATATAGTTGCATTAAATGAAAGCTTAAATAAAACATTTGGATGCAAATTTGTATTACAAAATTAAAAACGTGGATTAGAAAAAATACTATAATTTTTGAATATTATAATTTCTTANATAAAATATATTTTAAATCATTATGAGTTGAATACTTAAGATTCAGGGATTCATGATTACTTAAGAAATACTTTTAAGTTTGTTAAACATCAATTAATATTCCATTATTGACAGTTTTTACTTTGAAAAGGAGATACGAAACTTTAAGCCATGAAGAGAACCTCTTTGTGGATGCATATTTTAGCATTTCAATTCCTCATGTTCTTTGCTAAGGAAAGTTTGGCCATCCAATGCTATCAGTGTAGGGGTGATACAAATACATATTGCAATGATGCATTAAATCCAAACCTGTACGGTGTAATTAAATGTGAGGACAAAACATGTTATAAGGGGACGAGTTATGTTGCAGGTGGGAACTTTGTGGTGGCTTTACTTTTACTCTTTATAAATTATGAACATTTGTTACGAGCTGCACTGAAGTATATTACCGACATTTTGATATCACTACAAGGGGCAGTAGAAGATTCATGATGAATTCAAATAGATGGGCGCCAACCTTGCTGTAGCTATGATTTGAATTGGTTTTAAATACTCCGGAATTCGGAATGAAAATGATAAATAAAATTTTAATTACAATGTCTGATCCAGGAATACAAATAACAGCAAGAAATTGCACAAATTATGTGATTGAAGCACCCTATTGTGAGGACGTCATTATGTCAGGGTTAAATGTTAGGAGATGTTTCTGCAACAAAGATTTGTGCAACAAATCCAGTAAATTTGTTAGTTTCACTGGACTCTTAATGTTTTTGCCAACTGCGTGTCTTGCATTCCTGTTGAAGCTCCAGTAAAAAATTTGTGTCTTCATTGCTAATCTGCCTCAACTGCCGTTTAGATATGACTTTATAACAATACTTATTGAAAAATTATTTAGAATAAATACTTCTTGTAAAAAATCTCCAAAACTCGAAGTTCGTTTTAAGTAGATTAAAGCACAAGAATATCTTAATCGAAGCTATGATAAACATTCACATGATTTTCATCATTTATTTTCCTGAATTTGATCATTAAAATTAAAAAATAATAAAAGTCGTTCGAGAGTTAATTGTTAATGCACTTTAATAAAAATTAAAACCCTAAGACATTCAACAAAATGTCGGGAGAATTTAAGCTTTAATATAAAGGATGCGCAATCAGTTAAGAATTTTGTGAAGGATTTAATTTGTTTAACTTTTTGACATTTATTGTGAAGCTGTAATTTTAATTAGAGCATCTTCCAAACTTAGACACTTCGTTACTCTGAATTAGGTAATTTTTACGACACGTACGAATATAAAAATAATTGTTTTTGTTGAATTTGTTGTTGTACTGATAAGTACCATTTTTAACAGATTCAAAATTATGTTGTAGTACTGCTTTTTAAAGTCAAAGATTTGTCGACAGACGAAACTTTTAACATTTTGACAAATATTAGAATTCGAGAAGTACACTGCAGAAAGGACTATCGTTTGATTGTCACGCTGACACACTCTGCGTCGTTAGTTCGTTGTGAAACTTTACAATCAATCACCCTCCATCGACAATCCACCTGTCTCACCTGAAAACCGAGTTTTGCTTCTTCTGTCTCTTATTATTGATTTCTATCTTAGTTTCCGAGTCTTTAACTGAACCTTGAACTTTTCCAACATCTCTGATCATGTTTTCCGCTTTGCTTGCGAACAGACTGGACCATTTTTTGGTTTAATGCTGGTTTTCCTCTACTTCTGTCGTTAATAGAAGCTTATTCATTTCATTCAAGTTTGGCTTTACAAACTATTACAAATTATTATATATATATTTTTAGGTCTTCTATTTGCATTCCCTTGCTTTTTTATTCATTTCTACTAAGCTGTCAGTTTTCTTGATAATTGGTTAAAGTTAATTTACTCATTCATCACATTTAGTTGCTTTTTCGTGTTATTTTTTTCTTCTGTCAGTTAATTTTCGGACAATTGCATTCCGGACATTTGCTTTCCTGATTGAATATGAAAAGTGATATTGAAAGTTATTGGACTGTTTACAATATTTGGGGCATGACGCAGTTCGTCTGAACTGTTTAGAAGACACTTGAGAAACATGTTTGAAGTCGTTTTGGGTTATATTGTTGATGCATTGTCACTATGACATTGTGTTGCTCAGTGCGCTGCATAGTTTTAGCCAAGCTTTAGGAAGCAGACAATTTATATTGATAATAATAATAATAATAATAATAATTAATTTATAATGCGCCATTTGCATAGCGTCAGAGGCGTCAAATCAAATTTGCATTTGATTGCAACAACAAGATTCCAATTTTGGATTAACTTGATATTATCTCAGAATAGAATCTCAGCAAGTTGAAAACGAAATTTTATTTTAGAAAATTTGAATGATTCCCTAACGACATGCATAAAAAAGTTTCTGAAAACTCTCACAAACATTATTAGGTCTATTTGTAACGTTGCATGATTCATTGTAGTTCATTCACATAAGCAAGGGAGGCATCTGAAAAATCATTGTTAACG
>MPNW01001121.1:0-12500 GCA_011800805.1 Hirudo medicinalis
GGATGGCTTGCTGGATGGATGGATGGATGGATGGATGGATGGATGGGTGGATGGATGGATGGATGAGTGGGTAGATGGATGGGTGGGTGGATGGATGGGTGGGTGGATGGGTGGATGGACCAAACGAACGAGCGGGAAAAAAAAAGAGGAAACTCGAAAAAGCGGAGCATCTAATTATTTATATTTGCTCCGCCTCCCGCCAATCCACCAAGAACAACCTGGAAGGAGATTCTTTTTATTCTTTGTTCGTTGGAAAAGAATTCAACAAATCCTCCTCACTGGCCCCCAGAAACCAGCCATCATTATTGTTGCCGTGGTGGTTGAGATGATGATGATGATGGTGGTGATGGAGGCGACGATGATGATGATGATGATGATGATGATGACGACGACGGCGACGATGACGACGACGATGATGATGACGATGATGATGACGATGATGATGACGATGATGCTGACGACGACGATGATGAGGGTGATGGTTTTAGTGGTTATGATGTTGATGATGACAATGATGGAGCTGATTATAAGATGGTGCTGGTTATGCTGATGATGATGATGATTATGATGTTGATAATGATGATGATGGCTCTAGTTATGATGATGAAGATGGTTTCCTTTCCTTCTTTTTTTTCCGTCAGTCTATCGCCATCTATTTGTCTTTCACTGTTTCTTCCACTTTTCCGCTCGTAAATTTTCCAGCAGAGTACTCAGTGGAAAGACATTCTTACAACTCTCGAATATATTGGTACAACAAGAACAAGAACAACAACAACAACATTGTGGTGATGATGATGATGATGGTGATGATAATGGTGATGATGATTACGATGATGATTACGACGACGACGATGATGATGATGATGACGATGATGATGATGATGATGATGATGATGATGATGATGATGATGATGACGAGATGATGATGATGATGATGATGATGATGATGATGATGATGATGATGATGATGATGATGATGATGACGACGACGACGACGACGACGATGACGATGATGATGAAGGTGGAGGTGATTATGATGGTGACGATGATAATGGATGGAAGTGGTTATGATAGTGATGATGATGGATAGAAGTGGTTATGATGGTAATGATGATGGATGGAGGTGGTTATAATGGTGATGATGATGATGGATGGAAGTGGTTATGATGATGGTGATTATAGTGGCACCTGGAATGCTATAATCTTCCAGAAATGGCTCAAGTATTTGACAGATTTGTTGGGAAATAATTCAACCGGAGTGTTAAATGCGTTGGAACCACAATTCTCAACTCCATTCCTCGCCAGAACCCCTCATCTGATTGGTGGATGAATCGATCACGTGGTCTAATCGTGGGTAGAGGTTCTGCAGAATGGAAAGGTCGTCATTCTGCTCGAAATGCTTTGAATTTCACTCATCGGAAATCTATTACTCGAATGAAACAAATTGGTTTTAAATTTGCAAACATTTAATCGAAGAAATTATTGGAAATAAATTATGAATAAGATGATTAAATTATAAATCAGAATTAAAATAATCTTACGATGCAATACTTTCATTCTCCTGAGGACATGAAATGACGTCATGATAGCGTGAAATTACACCGTGTCAGTTGTTATTCTCATCCCGGATGTTTCACGCTTGACTGACTTCATTGTTGTAACATTTCATCTGCTCGTCCAACCATTCATCCATCGATTCATCGATCCATTCTTCCATCCATTCTTCCATCCATTCTTCCATCCACATAACCATCCGTCCATTCCTTTCTTAGTTGTGTCGTGCGTCTTTTAAAGTGCATCTGCATAAGTCGTAGTTAACCTTTGACAAAAATATTCTTTGAGTTTCCAAAAGTTCCAGAATTTTACAAACTACTGAAAGATACAAGCAATTACTGAAAGATACAAACAATTACTGAAAGATACAAACAATTACTGAAAGATACAAACAATTAAATACAATTGAAACAACTCTGCGTGCCCACGCTCGTCGCATGTTTATGAAGTTCGCGAACAATGAAGGACTGCATTTGAGCTGATTGTGCATCGTGAGCTGCTTCCTTTAAAAGAGTCGAGTTTCTTCAGTTTCACAATTGAAGCTTTCGTTCTCTGCCTGATGTATTTCATTTCTCGTGACAAATAAATCAGAAATCGTTGTTTTATTTCAATTAACGACATGAATTGTCGTTGTTAAATTCATTTCGTGGATTCTCGGCAGACATTATTTGAGTGATTTCATTCCAGAATTTATCGACCGACAAATCAAATGAGAATAACTTCTGAGATATAACCAAGGAAAAAGATGAAAACACTTTTGAGACTTGCCTTTCTGCATGTTTGCTTCGTCAGTACCTTTGCAAGGACTCAACCAGGTTAAATATTTCTGTTGCTCTTGTTATTATTTGTTTAGTAAAATATCTGGATTGTAATTGTAATTATGACGTGATTTTATTGTAATCGCAAATAATCGGCGTTAAATTCAATATTTGTCTTAATTCAAGGAGTCGAAATATTAATTATTAATAAACTCCTAAAATGTCATTCGTTAGATACTCGGGTCTTGCTAATGCAATGCACATTCTCCGATTCGAAACAAAGAATTTTTTGATAATTATTATGTCTGTAATGTTATTAATTCATTGAAATATTAACTGATCTGATTCCGAAGTAAAATGTTCAAATGACGTATTAACTTGAAGAAAGAAAAAAAAAAGCAATGGTTAAAATTGAGATGGAGTTTGATTGACGTTCCGAGTGGATGTTGTTCGTTTGAGTTGAGATCTCAAAATTCATCTGCAAAAGCCTGCCTAATTATCGTCAGCATTATCCTCATCCTACTCGTCTTCCGATGATGATGATGGTGATGATGGTGGTGATGATGATGATGATGATGATGATGATGATGGTGGTGGTGATGATAATGATGATGATGATGATGATTAATAACTACTCATTAATGTGACAGTTAAAAACAATTATTATATTAGAAGAAAATACAACAACAACAACAACAATAATTGCCCCCCGTTTGTGCTGGAAAACGGAAAACGTGTGTGGTCACGATTTTATGGAGATTACGAAATATTTCTCTCGTGGCACGAGCATTCACATCGTGGGATAATTTTAAGGTGGAAGTGACGATGACGATGATGATGATGATGATGACGATGACGATGGTGCTGATGATGATGATGAAGACGACGACGACGTGGATGATGGTGGTGATGGTAATGATTAAAACGTGATAGTAGAAATAGCATGTGCGACGATGTCGATACTTCAACTGATCTTGAAATACGCTCAGACACCACCATCGTCGGAAAGATGTTGGAAAGATGGACTGATGGATTTAGAAGGAGACCACGTAGCTTAGGAAGAGATGCGCGGGTGAAAAATGAACTTCTGTTATCAACTTATGAGAGCGATGTGTCTTCGTTCCTGGTCACTGGGTCTTTTGGGCGATTGATAACCTGCCCCAGAGTTCTTGCTCCCTGGGAGGACCGGGTGGAGGAATTGTTCGTGTTGATGATGATGATGATGATGATGATGATGATGATGATGATGATGACGATGACGTTGTTGATGATGATGATGATGATGATGATGCTAGTGTGTTTTTTCTGGAGACGTTGGTCTAATATTGATTCTTTATTCAGAGTAAATATTAATATTTCCATTTGAGTGACTAATTGTAATTCTATTTAACAAATAAGTTGCAAATTATTCCGTCTTTGTCAATAAAGATTACTTTTATTCCGTCTCAGTCGTTTTCTTAATAACAATACAAAAATCCTTCAACCTAACCACAACAACATTAAAGGGGAAATCACAGGGGAGGGGGGTATGAAAGGGTTGAAATCACAGGGGGTATGAAAGGGCTGGGCTTGGACGGCGATCATCGTGCTTGGTCTAAAACGTCCGATTGAGGTCATAAAATGAAAATAGCCTCTCCCTGTTATCCAGACCGGAAGCATGGTCGAGAATCCGACCAATCAGAGATGAGGGAACTTATACGAGCCATTAATAGCTGACCTGATGGATTCAAATTTGATGGTCATTTTGAGACGATGGAGCCGGAATTTCAATGGATTTTTGATTTAATTCCACTCAACAAGTACTCTAAAGTGGGTGACAATTTTTTTCTAAGGTCTCCATCGTCATGTCATGTCATGTCATGCCATGTCATGCCATGTCATGTCATGTCATGTCAAGGGTGCAGTGAAAAGGTTGACATGAGATTTTATGCTAAATACTTCACGTATACGAACAATACAATTCCCTCCTGTTTATGGGGGGTCGTGTTGCTGGTATCGCACTAATCTCAACGACACCACCACCAACAAAACCATCTTATAATCGTCATCGTCATAGTCATCATTATCATCATTGTCGTCGTCATCGTTATAGTCATTGTCATCATCGTCGTCGTCATAATCATAGTCATAGTCATAGTCATCATCACCATCTCGACAACAACATCTTCACGAGTAACAATAATGTTGTCGAATTCTTCGATCAATTCATTCGCGTGATTGGAGAATGTACGAATGCATGGCCATGTTCTCAATCATCAACTCCTCTGATTGATTTGTCAACTGGGAATGGATTCAATTTCTCGGATAATCGAACGCTTCTCGACGCCATTCCCGCCCAAACTAAATTGAAGATCAATTCGTCTGCCTTCGCACGCCATGTTCATATTGAAGGACAGATGATGGAAGACCAATGAACGAATTCAAAATTAAAAGCACCATGATGAAATGCAGCCATGACGATGATGACGACGACGACGATGACGACGACGATGACGATGATGATGACGACGATGATGATGATGACAAAGATGGCAGTGATGACAATGATGGTGGTGGTGAATGTCTTGATGATGATTTCGAAAGAAGTAAAGGATGGCAATGATAACGGCCATGACAATAATCGCCTTCATTATCCACGACCGACTGATCCTTTCCATCGATACACTCGTCATCGTCGACGTCATCATCACGACCATCATCAACAACAACAACAACAATTACATCATCATCAACAACATCATCATCATCATCGCCGTCGTCGACTTCATCATCATCACAACAATCATCAACAACTACATTGTAACCATCATCGTCATCTCTGGCTTGTTATTGTCAGGCGGAGTGAACATGTTGAAATCTCTCCAGGATGGAGGATCATTTCGATAATGTCGGAGCAGTTTCCATCCAATTTTCTGCTTGCTGTTTGTTTACAGCAATTCACGTTTAGCACGTTCCAAATGGATCTTGTGAATAATTCACGAGGACCCGGATGCACGAATTCATGCTCCAGGAGAACTTTTTCCATCTGCTAAATCGTTAAGCCATTCTTCCATCGCTCATCCGCCACTCCGACCGCCATCACTCCACTCACCCTCCGTCTTTCCATCCGTCGTAAGAACAATCCACCCTCACTTAGTTCCCCCAAAAGTTGATCTCTGCTCTCCATCAAGTGCGACCTCTTGAAAGGTGAATTATTAAGTAGTAGCTGGAAAGAATCAACATGTCTTGTGGCATGACTTGCGTCATGTTTCTGATATGACTTGCGTCATGTTGATATGTTCCTTGAAATGCCACCATGTCGTCTGTTAATGACGTTTTGAGGAGATCGATTTTCTCTCTAGGATTCAACTCCTCTATGACTCCATTCATTCATTCATTCATTTACTCAATCACTCACTTATTCATTCACTTACTTAATCAATCAATCAATCAATCACTCACCCACTCACTCACTCACTCACTCAGAGCGAAGTTTCAAATAAATACGAAAGGCGTCAAAACTCGTGAGAATGAGGAGGAGGAGGAGGAGGAGGAGGAGGAGGAGGAATGCCTCGCAAATTGTTGGGTCGAAATTTTGGGGTCGTTTTCCTTAAAATATGCACCAATCGATGAAGGCACGTGTTTCAATTTTGACGGAAACCTTTCTCCAAAATCATGAAGTTGTCTCGCTAAATTTTCTTTCATGCCACTTTAATATGCCGAGAAGTTTTTCATTTTCCCTTCTTATTATAATTATTACGTCATAATATCAGTAATTTCTCGGCGGACCTTGCGTGCGGACGATAATGAAGGCTCTTGATGCTGTTCATCAATTCATTTAGGAGATGAACTTCATCTCTGATGCCACGTTTAAGCTCTCAGTTGATTGTTGCTAATGATGATGATGATGATGATGATGATGATGATGATGATGATGATGATGATGATGATGCTGATGATGACGATGATGACGATGATGACGACGACGACGACGACGATGACGATAATAGCGGTGATGGCGGTGATGGTGACGATGACGATGATGACGACGATGGGGGAGGCTAAAGATGCTGCAAATTTTCAAATGTGTCTGAACAATTCTTTTGAACTGAATGACGCACAGCAGAAGTTGAAATGATGTTCCTTAAAATAAAATACTTCAGTGGCGCGAATCTGGCATACGTTAATGAGAGTTTGGTTCTTACAGCCCCGTCACGTGATTCTGCCCTTTCGAAGTCTGGACGTCGTCATCATCACAGGCGTCATCATCATCGTCGTCATCATCATCATCATCATCAGTCCATTTCCATCCCTAATGCATCCTCGCAGCAGTGCGGTTGAAGTTGATGATGTCGGTATTTTGTTATAAAAATTCAACTCGCTCAATTTGCTTACTTCCTGATGATGATGGTCTCCATGGTGACGACTGCAGCAGATCACAAACAATAGAAACAACAAGAGCAACTGTTGAAATAAAACAGCGTTGTTGAATGCGTTGGAATGGCCAATGACCGGTGAGCATGATTGTCACAGTTTTGTGCCTGTCAATGTCAAATGTGAATGTCAATGTCAAATGTGAATGTGAACGTCAAACCACGAAGCTGTCAATCGAATGACGATTTGGATTTCAACACTTTCAACGTGAGCTTATGGAAATCCAGAGTTATTGTGGGCGAGTGTGTCAAAACTCCGGACCAATCTTTACTTAACTAAAATTTATTAACATTATTAACACTAACAGATGTAGTTTAACCATCATCATCATCATCATCATCATCATCATCATCATCATCATCATCATCGACATCATCTGCTATGCCAATCAACCAACACCTGGAAACCAACTAACACCGGGAAACCAACCAACACCTGGAAAATATTCCTTGAATTAAAAAAAAGTAGAATTTAATCGCTGCCTGGAAAGTGTGTATGTGGAACTAAGGGCAGACAAGGCCTGGAATTCAGGGTGGAATAGGGTTTCAAAAGGTCACTATAAATTCAAGGGCGTTCTTTGGGGGAGGCAGGGGGAAACCATGAAGGGGGGAAAGCTGCAATCACCGAATAAATCCAGTCAGGTTGATTTGCTACCTTCTCCAAGTATGAAACTTCAAACTTAACAGTCCAACATCGTATAAAAACAAGATTCATGTACAAGAACAATCTGCCGACGACCGGGTAAAGTTCTTGTTCTGCTAACAAATGTTCTCCTTGAAGTTACAAGGGATTGATTGCAAAACTTTTCGCAGAAGGAATTTAAGACCTAAACTAAGCTTGACTCCTCCCACGTGACTTTACATGATAATGATCCAGAGAGGAAACCATAGTGGAGTTGAGGAACAACTTGGACAGTTGTCAGAAAGACCCAGGATTGAGGAGCTACTCAGAAATATCAGATAAAAACTGATTGGCGAAGTGTCAAACACTCGTTTTTTGTTGTTCATTTTAGATATAAATGTGCGAATGAAACATTAAAACATGTTTTGGATTTTTTGCACTCAAAGTGTTGGTGAGGAGAGAGTTTTGTCTCTTGCGGTACTTTGTGTGATGTTGGTGAAGATTGATGACAAACCATTTTTTATTACAATGACATGAAAGTCTATGTAAACTCTGATGATGACGACGACATGGATTGCGGTGATGATGATGATGATGATGACGACGACGATGATGATGATGGTGGTGATGATGATGTTGATGATGATGACGAGGAGGAAGAGGAGGAGGAGGAGGAGGTTGTGGACGCGTGTTCGCAGAAGGAAAGATTAAAGTTAGATGAAAAAAAAGAAAATTAGAAAAACAGTGAAGCGTCACTCAAGAAAAAAAAAACAAAAAAAAACAAAAAATAAAAAAAAACAAAAAGAAATAAAAAGAAAAAAAAAGAAATAAAAAGAAATAGAAAAATAATAAAAAAAACATGCGTCAAAAGAGACACTTGAGACTTAAAATTGACTCCTAATTTTTAATTCGAGGATCAAACGGTCACAGGAATTGGAACGTACAAATGGAGGCGGGAACGGGAACAGGAACTTGGCAAGTGCTTGGTGTCGAGAGGCCCCAGTAAATCCTGACCATGTTTTGTGTTAAAGCCAAGCATCCTCCGGAGCAAGCTGGATACTTTTCCAATTGTCTCGGAAGATATTTCAAATTCATCCTGTGTGTGCAACTATTCTCAATTAAGAGTTCCTTTCCAAAGACTTTCTTTACGACTGCTAACAGAGTGGTTCTCATGAGAGGATCTTGTCTCGTATTTTCATTTTTGAGGAGGTTCAAAGTTCAAATAAATTATACATATTATATGCACAATAAAATTCACACAATAACTTAATTAACGGAATTAAAAAATAACTGACACATCCAATTGCAAGATGATCCTGCAACTTGCAGGCTACAAGTTAATTGAACAGAAAACTTAACAGTTAACTCATAAGTTGGGCCATGGTTCGAAGCCTGCACGTTCGATTCCTGCTGAGAACCGGTGATTGATCTGTGCTGCGAGTAATATTTATTAATCCAAACGTGATGATAGAGATGGATAGTTCTGCTATCGATGATGATGATGATCATGATGCTGGTGATGACAACGACGACGACGATGACGGTGATGATGATGATGATGATGTTGAAGGTGATAAATAGAGTTGGTGATGTTGACACAAAGGGCAATGTTCAATAGAGGGCTCGACGTGTTCGATATTCCTGAAAAGTCCTGAGGGATGTCTACATGGCATTGAAACAAAACACACATCAGATCTCATCGTCATCATCATCATCATCATCATCGTCATCATCATCGTCATCGTTAGTCATCGTCATAGTCGTCGTCGTCATCATCATCATCATCATCATGGCCACATCATCATCAGGAGCATCACGAAAGCCATTACCATCGTCATAGTCGTCATTATCGTCCTCCACCTGAGGCAGTCCATGTCGTAGCGTTGTTCCAGTTGTTCCAGCACAACTCCCCTCACCTTCGCACCATCTCCAACTTTCAACTCCGCTAATATGAGACTTTCCGGGTGTTGTTGTTTGTGTTTTGTTTTTTTTTTCTTAAGACAATCTTTTGCGATTGTTGTTGTTGAACTACAACGCACGAGTCGCTTGCGTCTTCAATTTTTCAACAACTTGGGAATTTATTGCTCTTCCAGAAATAACTTCTCCTTTGTCTCTTGCAGAGGGATGGGTTTTAATGACGGTGATGACGACGACGACGACAATGATGATGATGATGATGATGATGATGACGACGACGATGATGATGACGACGACGATATATCGTGAAGTGGAGGCCGATTAAGCTGGAATGTGTTGACAGTTTCGATGAAAACTGACTTTATTGCTCCACTGGATATTTAGGTGCTAATTCCATTGCATATTCGGGACGGGATGACGATGATGATTACGATGATGATGATGATGAGGAGGAGGAGGTGGTGGATGATGACGATGACGACGACGATGATGATGATGATGTGAGATTACGATTTCAAATTTAAAAACTTTTTTTTCAAATTTCACTTATGAAAAGTTCATTGTTGAAAAGAAGCGGTTGTGAATTGTCAACTTTAAAATTCTTTTCGAGTTGAAATTGTTTACTCAAAAATTGCGCCATTTTCGAGGAACGTCTGCTTCGATTGGTTTAAAACTGCAATTTCGAGAAATTACTTTTAAACGCTGTAATTAGAGCTAAAAAAAAGTTTAACAAATAGGCTGAAGTTCTTCTTCCTTCAGAGTATTTTCAAGCTATTTTTACATATTTGTCCTATCATCATTATTTTTATGACAGACTATTCTATAAATTATTCAAAATCTTCTTCAAAAAATCATCTTCTAAAGAATGAAAAGAGCCTTAAAAATCAAATCGTGCAAAGTTTAATTTAAAATTATTGTGAAAAGTTACGACGTTTCGTAAATATTTCATGTCGCGAGAGGTCGTGTTTAAAATCTAACGCTAGAATTTTGTGCAGTCGCTTGAATAATCCTTAAATAAATGATTACATATTTCTCGACAAGTGAATAATTTTGCGATTATTATGATTACATGAATGATTGTCAATAATTATTAATAATAACCAAACAGTCAGTAACAAGCGCGATCGAAAGTATATGGACGTACATCAGTACAAGTATTCCAAAGTACATCGGCGCAAGCACGTGAAATACTTCAGTACAGGCATTCGAAAGTACTTTTGTACACTGTACTGAAATCCACGAGCGAATGAAGATGAAGATGATATGGAGAAATTGAAAGGCTGCAGAATTACGAGAGGATTCGATTAAATCCAGTTCGAGGAGGCATTGAGGGGGTGTCATGTGACACGTTGAAGAATAAAAATGAAGACAAGGAATGCTGGCAGGACGACATGATAAATGGCCTTTCTCGGAGCTGCCAGTAGTTGTTCCACTGGGAGAAAAACACGTTTGTAAATTATATTTTAAAAATGCTCACATGACGTTTCCAGATTAAATTGTGGATCGAACATGACGTTCATTTCAGGAGAGTTTGAAATGTTTCCATTAATTACATGGTTACATGATTACATGGTTACATGGTTACATGGTTACATGATTACATGGTTACATGATTACATGGTTACATGATTACATGGTTACATGATTACATGGTTACATGATTACATGGTTACATGATTACATGATTACATGATTACATGATTACATGGTTACAGATCAGTTAAGGATGGGTGAAAAAGTAAGAAATGGGTTTGTAACCGATGTGATGTCCGTTGATCTTTTCGTCTCATTGATGACGGATTTTGACATCGTCTTGACAGAGGCTGCTGGAAAGCTAATGTTATGGATTTAATTGAAGTAGTTGCCTTTAATTTACTCAAATTATGTTTAATATCTGAAATATTTCACGTGAATATTTGTGAATACTTTTGAATAATTGTGAATATTTTTGAATATTTGTGAATATTTCTATCATTTACTTCCCTGACTTTCTGTCGTCACACGAGGAGGGAAGGTTCATTAGAAATCTCTAATTAGATACGATCGGATGATTAAAGTGTTTTATTTCTTATTTACTTTTATTTAATATTAATTATTTTCCAATGAATTCTCGAAAAAAAACGGATGCAAACGAGGAAAAGGTGGAAAAGTCTGGAGAGATTATCGTCCACGTTACGGGTACCTGCTTCCAAGTATTCCTGATCCTCGACATTCATATTCGGACCTTCGCTAATTCCGCCATTTTTCTCGAGCCG
This sequence comes from Hirudo medicinalis, assembly GCA_011800805.1. Taxonomy (NCBI): domain Eukaryota; kingdom Metazoa; phylum Annelida; class Clitellata; order Hirudinida; family Hirudinidae; genus Hirudo; species Hirudo medicinalis. The sequence continues at coordinate 11,519 of MPNW01001121.1, forward strand.
GATGAATATTTTCTGCTCCTCTGAACGGAAGTCATAAAAGTGTGAGTAGAAAGAGTTAGTGAGTGAGTGAGTGAGTGAGTGAATAAGTGAGTGAATGAGTGAGTGAATGAGTGTGATTGTTTTGGGCGGGAGAGTAAACAGACGGGTTCGGAATGGATGCGAGTCTAAAAAGGTTTTCAAAGTGTTTCAGGGAGCCATTATGTGATTATAATTGAGTTCGAATATCCTAATGGGCTTAAAGTGGAGAAAAATCATGCAATATTAAATCAGGCGATATTAAATCAGGCAATATTAAATCAGGCGATATTAAAAATGATTCTCAAGTGGCGGCTTTGAAAGGAGCAATTCATTGATGGAGACGGTGAATTGGCAGTGAATTGGTAGTGAATTGACGGTGAATTTCCCTTGTCATTGCATCTTCATCAACTGAGACTGATGAAATGTATTTTCTTGTTTTCGGTTGTTAAGAGGCTCAAAAGATCTCATTGTTCCATTTCCATCTTCCAGTTTTTGTCCGCTGAAGGCATCGATCATAATTACTGGAATCGTGGCTGTAAAATCAATTGTGAAGTTTGCCTCGTTATAATGAAACACTTGTTTACTAATTTATTAAATAATAAATCAACAAAATTAGAATTATTATTATCATTATTTAGTATTTTCTCGTCAACGTTAACGAGTTTTTTTTTAGTTGCCGTGCGAAATGCACGAAGCAATTATTAAAAAGAACTTCTATGAACGAAGAATAAACGAAGAACTTCTATGAACGAAGAATAAACGAAGAACTTCTATGAACGAAGAATAAACGAAGAACTTCTAAAATCCTGTCCAATCTTTTTCCATCTCCTTTGAAGCAATTATTGAAGTATTTGTTTTGAGGCCACAGACACTTAGAAGGCCATTTTTGGGGACCTTTTCGAACTTCTTGTTTCGATAAAATTGATAAATTTCGACTAATTAACGGCAAATGATGACAATCGAA
>MPNW01001121.1:18734-43523 GCA_011800805.1 Hirudo medicinalis
TGAATGAATGAATGAATGAATGAATGAATGAATGAATGAATGAATGAATGAATGAATGAATGAATGAATGAATGAATGAATGAATGAATGAATGAATGAATGAATGAACGAACGAACGAATGAATGACGTGCAGGATGGACCGAAGAGGGATTGGAGGACAGAAAGTAGAGGGGATTAGGGCCATCATGGCCTGCTTAGGAACTCTTTTGCTGAGGATTTCAAGCTGATGACGGCATCCTTCGCTCGACTTTGTTATCGAGAATGAAACACGTCTACGATGGTAGAGAATTACTCGGTGCGCTTGTCCGAATGTCTCCTCTCATCTTCCTGGCTCTGTCGTGATTTCGTTGGGGACAAGGATAAAAAAAAATATAGTTGAAAGCATTTTTGTTGCCGTGTGCTAATTCTTGAGTTTATTGACCGAGAATCGATTGGTCGAAGTAAGGATTGCACTCCTTCGTTCCTCCAACGGTTAAGTAGAATGTTAAGGAGAATGTCACTTGGATATCTGTCATATGATTGACTCACTTTCTTGTACTAATTCTCTTTCATAGTGTTTGCCATTCACTTGCCTCTCTATTCAATTCATTCATCTCCTTGTTCGTTCAATCACCTCTCAATTCAACCATTCATTCACCTCTTCATTCATTCACACATGAATCATTTTACTCCTCTTACGCTCCTCCATTCACTCAAAGTCATTCATTCTTTCATTGAAAATCTGGTTGGTCGAAGAATTTTCTATCGACTGAAACAAAGAATGGAAGAATTGAAGGATGGAAGGAGTGAAAGGATGGAAGGAATGGAAAGATTGGAAAGAGTGGAAGGATGGAAAGAGTGGAAAGAGTGGAAAGAGTGGAAAGAGTGGAAAGAATGGAAGGATGGAAGGAATGGAAGGAATGGAAGGATGGAAGGATGGAAAAAATGGAAGGATGGAAAGAGTTGAAGGATGGAAGGATGGAAAGAGTTGAAGGATGGAAGGAGTGAAAGGATGGAAGGAATGGAAAGAGTGGAAGGAATGGAAAAAGTGGAAAGAGTGGAAGAATGGAAAGAATGGAAAGAATAGAAAGAGTGGAAAGAGTGGAAGGATGGAAAGTGTGGAAAGAGTGGAAGGTGTGGAAGATGTCCTAGAGATGCGGAAGTTTCGCGTGACGGTGGAAAAGACGAATTGAGGTCGGGAAGCGATTGTTGGTGATTTTGGAGCAATTCGGGAGCATTTAAGTTTTACTGCCAACAACCACGAAATCAGCTCCAAATCCTGACCTCACTTCAGGCGGTCTTTCGATGTTAAAGTTAATTACCAATTGGATTCAAGTTAGATATTAATAATTAAGTTAATTGTTGATAATTATTATTAGTAATTAAGTTAATTATTAATAATAAGTAATTTTAATAATCAAAATAATTGTAATGATAATCAAATCTTATTATTAACTTTAACAACCACGGTGAGCAGAAACAATTTCAGGAGCGTCAGGAATCGCCTCAAACGATCGACCGTTTATAATTATTTTTATTTTTATAATTATAATGATAATTATGTTTAGAATTTTTAATTATATTCGATTTTCACCCTAGAAAATTCTTGTTTGCAACTTCTTTTTCTTTCTTCTGCAACCTGCAAATGTCGTGTCAGCCATAAATCAAGCCAAGGTATCTTCCACTGCCAAAAACATTCCAAGTGATCCCCCATGTCCTTGGAAGAACGTGGGAAGCTGAGCTGTCATCAGGGTTTATGCGGACATGCGAGGGTTTCTTTCGTCGAGAGAGGGATTCTGTCTCCAGCTGTGAAATTGGAAGGTCGAGTTCGGTGTGGAAAGTTGGATGGTTGGATGGTTGGATGGTTGGATGATATTCGCATTGAGGGAGACGAGGGGCATTTATAATTAGAGAATAATTGTGTTAAGCAGAATAATAATAAGTTCCACTAGACGTGCATATTAATTATGTTAAACCGAATAATGTTACGTCATAATAGACATGCAGATGCGAACAATCACACGCTATTACATTCACTCGTTTGTTCAAATGTGAATTGTTAGGAAACATTTTCAACGAATAAATGAAATAATCAACTTTTTTAGTTTACTTGAAACACATTCACGCAGCGAAACTTTCAAGCATAGAAGGAGACGGAGGCAGTGGAACGATGGAAGGAAGGTATGAGGGGAATCGTTAATTGTCAAGGAGCCCGGGGTCAATTGAAAGCCCATTACGTGGTACGACCTTTAAGGTCGTCTGTAAGATTGGATGCAGCATTCTACTTAACCGCTTGCATGTTTATTTCATTTTTTTCATTTTTTTTTTCTCTAAAATAAATTTTCTCCCTCAGAATAAATTGTGAGTTTAAGAGTTTAATAATGTTGATGCCTCCAGGCATTCATTCATCTCCAGTGCTTTCGTTCTTAATTACATCATCATCATCGTCGTCGTCATCATCATCATCATCATCATCGTCATCGTCGTCATCATCATCATCATCATCATCATCGTCATCGTCATCGTCATCGTCATCATCATCATCATCATCATCATTATTATTATCGTGTCATTGCATTTCATCATGTACATTTATCGACGAAGATACAAAACGAAAGTGATCTGCACCTGAGATGTGCGTGTGTGATGGTCACGAACCGATGGTAAAGAATGATGTCCAGGACAACCCGGAATGGAAAGTTCAACCGCGATGACCTCTGACTTCACAGAACGCCGCATTACGTCATGAGCCGCCATGATTGATTCCAACTGCCGTGATGGAGAGAAGAGAACAATGAATGAGAATGGCGGGGAATGGATGAGTGAGGTGATGAGGAGGAGGAAGAGGAGGAAGAAGAGGAGGAGGCTGAGTAAACAGAAGTCACAGTAGGTCAGGAGCCCTTAGAAGTGGATTTTTTATTGCTCCGGAGGAGGAAAAAACCCGGGGTTATTTGTTTGCCCGGGGTCAAGAGGTCAAATTGACGCAGGCAATAACTGAATTTGTTGGAAGGATCAACATTTTCGGATCGAAATACAGGATTTCAATTTAAAATGGAGACTTCGTCCAATTGTATGGATGGATGGATGAATGGACACATCACACGAAATATCTACATCGTGCGAATGGCATTCGCTTCCTCACCAGCATAATTTGTTGATGGATTGGGAATTTATATAGCGCGCACTCCATACGCCTTCTCTCGAATCAGAGGCTGCTCCACGTTATTTTTATGTCTGACAGGAATTGATTCCTCTGATGACACATTCATTGAAGATCAATTGAAGACTCAATCAACTTCTCATTGCTCTGCTCTCAAATAATATTACTATTTCTGTGAGCCTTAATGTTTTACAAATGTTGACACTTTTTAAATAAATAAGAATCAACACATCAATAAATTATTATTATTATTATTATTATTATTATTTGCAATTATTTATTATCTGAAGAATGACATTTATAAACTGAAGATAAGTGGATAGTTTTCCCATGCAAATGTCAGTTAAAATATAATCGGAATACAAATTTTCTATGAAAGCACTTAATTCAATTAGAACTGATCATGGGATTAGCACTAATTTGACCTCTCTGGTGACCTATGAACCCTTGAGGTGGTCGCTTCAAATGGACTCCTGACCTCTCAACCGCCAACCAATAAAATATTTGTAATTAAATTTATTTACGTCAAACGTTTTTGTAAAATAAGCACATTTTGAATGCATTATTCATTGTTATTTATCGAGGGAAAAAATTTGCCTCATGTATATGATAATATTAATAATAATCATCATAATAATAGTGATAATAATAATAATAATATTAATAATGATAATGATAACGATGATGATGATAATAAAAAAATAAAAATAAAATAAAATAAATATTAATAATGAATTGTGAAATTGAATTTTACTTGTTAAATTAACAAATCCATATAATTTTATTTGCTCCTCAAATTCCATCCAATTCGAGTAATTCAAGTATGCTGTTTACACAAAAATAAACTTGGCTGAAATATCAACATTATATGTCAACATTTTTCATCAACATTTTGCACCAACATTTTGCATCGACATATTTAGCAACACAAATTTCGACTTTGTCTTTGGTGACGTGAATCTCATCCTTTCCAGCTCACTCCAGCAAAGACTTGGACGCGTGTCCAGTGGAGCAGAAAGTACTTTACAACGCAACTCCCAGCGGAAGAATTGTCCACGAATCACTACCTGTGCATCACGTGATCGGAAGTGTCGAGTGCCCGTGGTTTATCAGGGCCCAATCAGGTCAAAGGATTCAGCTCAAGGTCAGTTGTCGAAGAATTTCGTTGTCGAAACTATTTGAGTGTTTGAAAATTGAAAAAATTACTGAGAGGTTTCATCTTTTATAACTCGCTGCAACGTGTTATTCAAAATTATTCACGAGATCTTTAAACCGCAAACTAAACAAATTTGTCTTGTTGTTTGTTTTATTAATCTATAAAGAATTTTATTCTCCAAAGAAAAAATTACAAATGATCTAACAAAATTAGGCATAAAATATTCATTCATTCGTTGTCAAGGTCATCGTCATAGGAGACGAGAACACACTTCCCGGTAATTACGACGAGCACGTGATATGCTCCGAGGTCTACGTCATCAGTGACGTCATCGATGGAATGACCAGCGAAGTGAACACGTGTAGTGGAAAGAACAGGGAACGAACCATCTACGTCTCAAGCTCGCACGAAATCTCCTTCTTCGTCACCAGACCACGTGACATCATCGTAGAAGACGTCAGCGATGACGTCATCGGGACTGACCAATCAAAGGAGAGCAGCCAGGATGGAGAAATTGGAGAGAATAGGAGGAGAAAAAGAGCAACCATGAAATTCGTGCTCTTCTTTGAAGGTAGGTTAGTGCATGGATGGATGGATGGATGGATGGATGGATGGATGAATGAATGATTGTGGGAATGATTGAATGATTAAGTGAATGAGTGAATGAGCGACCTCTTCGGCATGAGGTGTCACATCCAACCTCTCTCTATCTGCTCCAGTTGGAACTCTTAAAGTGCGTCTGAGCCCCGAAGGCAAACAGTATTTTATTATGCTCGAATGCTCAAAGGATTGTAATGGCAAATAAATTACCTGGATTGCTTCCATTCGTCCAGCGGTCGGCTGCCCCGACATGGCGGTGCCACAGGGGGCCACATCGAAGAAGACTCATGACAGTGTGATGATAAAGTGCAATGAATCCCTCGAGACTTGGTACCTCACGTGCCAAGACAACAGATGGATTGGCAGCATCGGCAATTGCTCTCAAAGTGAGTAACTGCTTTTTCAGAGTTTCATTCATTTGAATTCGATTTTCTACCCAGAAGAACAGAAGTGTATTTCTCAAAAATTAAAAATTATATTTTACTCAAATTGTTCTCATTTTGTTAATCGCTAATTTCAAATGACGCTTTCAAATTATGGTAGAGGTTCATAATCTTGATTAAAAGTGGTCTCTAATTCCCATTGGCGACTGACCAAATAGCTGGTTTTAGCGCCTCTGACGTTACTACAAAGTAACCAATTAGTTATTAGTTATTATTATTATTATTGTTGTTGTTATTATTATTATTATTATTATTATTATTATTATTATTATTATTATTATTACTAGAGTCTGAATAAATTAATGAATAATTTCATAAATAATTCTGCTAAACGAGGGCAAACTGGTCAACTTTGGTATGATATTGACATAAACAGTGACACCGCTCTAAGAATGATACGCATTCCTCCGAAGCCCTAAATTGCAGGGTGGATTCCTGATTGCAGGAGGTGCTCTTCTACTCATAAGTTTGATTGGATCATAAAATGAGATTGCAAGTTTATCACCCACGAACACGAATATCGCTCCGCCAGGGCAATTTGGAATTAACGCGTGCCAAGTGACAATTTCTTCTCGAAATTCAGGTGTTTTGGCCTCGGGTGACCATATAGAAACTGGATTTTAGTTCCAAATGCGTCCGTCATTCTCGCTTTGAACTGTCATAAATCGCTAATGCTTCCTCCTGGGCATTATTAATGGACTCTTTTGTCCGAGGGCGAGTAGCAAACAGGATTGGTCGTTAGACTCCCGCAAGAAATTAAGTTATGTCGTTGATAAATAAATTAGTCTTCTTCAGAAAAGAATAAGGACAAGTTGGGCTCTCGTATCGCTGGAGTTTGTTACTTTATTTTTTGTTTTTCAGAAACAAGTCCTTTCGTGAGAGAAAATGACGCCTGGCTCACCAGTGGAAGCGTGTTTCCGACTTTGGGTTTGAAACAATTTGAAATGAATTGAATTTAATTGACTTGAAATAAATTGAAATGAATTGAAATAGTTTGAAATAATTATCATCGATTTACTCAATTTATTTGCAAGCGCGACTTCATTTGTCCGCTTCATCATTGTCTTCAATTCATTCCGAGTACTGAAACCGCAGAATCACTTGCAGAAAAGATTTCTTTTTTGTTTGATTTTTTCCATTGTAAAAGCTTCCAATGCTGATTCCATTCCATCAAATAACTCTTTACGGGCGTCCTGTAAATGACGTGCAACTCCACAAAACAAGAGCACTCGCTCTTCTCTTATTTACGCGGGCCAAACCCCGCTAGCGACCGGTGGGCGTACTTACTACGGTGCCAGCATACTTGATCGACTCACAAATCGCTGCCTGCCAATGAGACAAACGAGAATCCGCAACCATAAAACTTGGAATTCATTTTTCGCTTCAGTTCTAATCAAATCAGGCAATATATCGCCTGCATCCCATCTCGCATTCACGGCGAAGGGCCGTACGCCCGGTAATTAGTTTAACCCGACGAGGGCGCGTTTTGTTTTGTAAATTTGTTTTCACGACGAAGAGAAATGCGGGACTAAGGGATGAGATCACGTGTAATTCCATGTCTTTATCGAATTTGCTCGAGCCAATTGTCGTCCTCAGGAATTTTCCTTGCCGTCTTGTTGGGCATCGGACTTGGAATCATCATTGGCATGTTCCTCCTTCTGCTCGTCCACTGTGCCAGGAGAAAGTAAAATGATGATTCAATTTGTCGATTAGCTTGTAAATTAGAATTTATTCAAGACTATTACCGGTATTATTAAGTTGTCAATTTCTTTTCATTTTCATGGTAGCGGTTTTGCAGGTTGGTACAACGAATGTGTCCTAATAACCATACTCACATTGCTAATACCCAGAAGGGCATTTATAAACATAAATTTCGTGTCTTTCTTTCGATCATCATTCTTTCTTTCATGCACAAAATCCGAACCTCGAACAATCGATTCAAGCAGATCAACAATGACAAATTTACAATCAAACGCAGGACTCTGCCGACCAACAAGCAGGTACTCCAAGGGCTGATGTCGAACATCAGGAAGGACAACGACCTAGACTTTGAGTCAGAACGAGCCACTTACGGCTGTGTCTCTCTGATAGAGCCGCAGAATCTGAACAACTGCTTCTCAATGACTTCATCAGGGCCCCCAAACTCAGCCAGTCAACTCGACTTTGCTTCCTCCGAACTGGGCGAGTGTCTGAAGAACTCAGCAGCAGCGATGGCCTTCAATCCAAACAGGGACCAAACAAAAACCCTTCGTCGCCAAAAACATCAGCAACAACACCTGAGACTCCCGTACTCGTTGGTTCAGTACGATGAATGCTGTCCGACCTGCGTGGCTCACTGTAGAGAGAGACAGTGCTTGATCGCCGATGTCGACGACCTCCATTCGAAAGGCCAAGAAGTCGAAGGTCAGTCGAACTCATCAGCGGGTCAGATGCAGCAACAGATGTCACAGGAGAACAGCACCATAAACAGAAGCACTCTGGACAAGAAATCTCTTTACGAATCCATGGCTTATCCACTCGGACTGAGGACGCCAGAGGGTCTATATGCGGTGCATCCGAACCCCCAGAATGGCAGGGCGCACCAGAGAACCCTCCCAAACCCTGTGGAGTCCTACTGCCAGGGTGATGTGAGGATCGTCTGACAGCTCAGCAACTCTTTGCCACAAACACTGCTGAACCAATGGTAGTTCTGCTCAGTTCCTCGTCAGCGTTAGCCGACACTAACCGGTAGTCGATCGTCCTTTTTCGCTCGCTATTCGTTCGAAGCAGACGAGTTACGCAAAGCGCGGGACAAATAACAATTAACTTTGATGGCGGAGAATTCGTCATTTTAAATATTCCAGGAAAAAAACAGAATTTTCGTTGGAAGAGTTTTAGTTGTTGTGTTGCTGTGTGGTACTAATTTGATTTCGTTTATGAGAGTTTTAACGGTCAGAGCTTCGAGGCCCGATGATGGATGATTGGAGGTTCCTCTCTTTTTTACCTTTCATTGTTTTCGCGGACGTTAATAATACTATTATTATTATTATTATTATTATTATTATTTTGTAGGTTATTAAAATTATAGTTGTAATTTTGCTCCTAGCATTAAATACTCATTTCACTTGGAAAGATTATTAATTTCATCCGATTAAACAGATTCAAATCACAGAAGAACTTGTAACGATGTCTTTGAGATAACTTTTGTACCGTTGAAGTGAAATCCAACAATCTGAATGTCTGCTGCTGCTGATATTCCCGAGGATGATGATGATGACGATGATGACGATGATGACGATGACGATGATGATGATGATGATGATGATGATGATGATGATGATGATGATGATGACGACGACGACGACGATGATGATGATGATGATGACGACGACGACGACGACGACGATGATGATGATGGTGGTTTTGGTTATTGTTTTGATGAATTATTGTTTTGTTGTCTTCTAAATCGTCTAAATTTACGTGCGAATTAAATAGAATTACATCAAATTGTTTGGAAAATGTGCTTACTTGCATTTTACTTTAAATTGTCGTAATTTTGGACGTCGACTCAGCTCACCCTAATAACATCACCATCATTCCTCTGTTTAGACAGAATTTCGTGGAAATAAACAATGAAACAATATATAATAATTTCACTGAATTTATGACAATAAATATTTAAAAGAATTAATTTAGAAACAAATTATATCTAAAAAGCATTAATGCATTTTCGTTTTATTTATTTTTCTATATTTTCGAATTACGTACAAATCCGAATAAAACTTTGAGATCAAATTTAAACCCTAAAAGTCTGAAGCGAAACACGAAACGAATGACGACCTTGACATTCTCCAGCTTAAACAAAAGATCAAGATCAAGAATTGCTGAATAATTAAAATTATGACATTCGTATTTTCACTGAAAATAAATTCAGAATTTTCTCAAAACTTAGGAATTTAAGATTTTGATTTTGTTTAAATGAATGTAAGGATGAAGTTTTGAGATCCTCCGATGTTAATTTCACCCTCAGGGTTCATTGTGTTACCTGCTAATGTGACCTTGTGTTTTCAATGATCCAATTGTGAATGATCAGTCACATCCATTTTAATGACTTGTGATTTAATCTATTTTTAATCATTTCTACGCGGTCATTATTTAATCGCATCTTGTAATATTTTAAATAATTTTTCCGACCTTAATGGTTGCACGGATTCGAATCCCGTTGGATTCCATGGGAGAACCGTCATCCAGTTACGTAACGGACGTCAGTAACAACAGCCGATCATAATTCACGATGTATGATTAAGTTGGCTCAAATAATTATTAATAATAATTAATAAATATTAAAATAATTATCTACAATAAATATAATGTACAGTTTCATATTTATAGCGGCTGAGAAGCAACTCCCACAATTCACAATTCACGACGACATCTGGCGAACACTTTTGAAACTCTGAACATCCACAATTTTATTTTTTTTAGAACTTCGCATGAACTTCGACAATTTTTTTGTTTTCACGTCTTTAAATAATTTTTAAAGTTTTGTCTTCAAAGACAACAATCAACAACTGGTTGTTTGGACCCAAGGAATCGAAACTTGTACCAGCGTGTTACTGCAGGCCCTCTTTCTATCAATTCCCTCGGGGAATTGAAATATATTTTTGTTTGGAATTGCAAAATTCAATAAAAACTACATTCTATAAAAATAATTTAAACAATTTCGTCAATAATTTATACACCGAGAAATACAAATTAGTGCAAAAAAATTCCAAGATGTCAACGCATCTTCGGAGACAATGAGACCTGCTGGAGACAAAGAAGGACAATCGATTTGCATCAAAAAAACAGAATCCTTCACAAGAGTTGCTTTCTTCGTTCCATCCTTGTTTTTTGTTCCTCTCGATTTTTAATTGCGTCATGCGACAAGATTTTGAAGAGTTCCAAATGTCCGACATTTTCCTCTTCAGGTGAACGCTTGCAAAACATAAAAAGAAATATAAAAATAAAACAGTTGTTTTCTCAAATGGCTTGCCACGAATTTAAAGAAAAGAATATTTTCAACGAAAGAAAAATTGTTGTCAGAATAATGCTCGTTTGTAAGTGTTGTTTTTGGATTCGAAAATTTGCATTAATTGGGAAAACAGTTTCGAAAATTAAAAAAAACGTTTGTAAAAGAAATTGATTTTTAAAGCTGGACATCTTGAGGTTTAACTGTAAAAATACAAAAGTAGCGCCCATTTATATATTTATTTATTTATTTATTAACAACTTGTTATTTAAAGTGTTATGAATATAATTATGAATATGAATCTCATTGTAATAACGTGGATTTGTAAAAGTCAGCTTCGTCTTGTTTTGTTTTAGGACAGCAACTTTGAAAAGCAGTTTGGAAAAGTAATTATTGGAAATTGATATTTCCGAGACATTTAATTGAAGAAATTGCAGAGAATAATATGAAATGGATTCATCATTCGCAGAACATTGACAAAGAATCTGTTGACAGCGTTTCCATTAGGTCCGTATGGCCTCTTAATACAAGGTGCCATGTAAATCAAGTGTTATCATGAATATTCATATGAATTACCTGTTGTTATGAATATTCAATAATGTTAATATTGAATTGGCATTCAATATTATTATTATTATTATTATTATTAACCTAATAATTTTAATATTAAAACGGAATTAGTGTGATTTGTAGAAGTTAGTTTTATTTGTGACTTGTTTGACATCCTCACTCATATTCCATCCACCCCATCCAGGACAATCCACATCATTTATGACGTCATTAAATTGTAAATTATTTTACATTATATTGCATTATATTGCAAGGCATCACGTTAAATGCTGTCGGAGTGTTACTCAATTTTTTTTCTTTGGCAATTGATTTTCAATGATGACATCGTCATCATCATCATCATCATCATCATCAATATTATTATTATTATTATTATTATTATTATTATCATTATCAGTACCAGTATCATTATTGTCATTATCATTATTATTATTATTATTATTATTATTATTATTATCATTATCATTATTATTATTATTATTATTATTATTATTATTATTATTATTATTATTATTATTATTATTATTATTANTTATTGTCATTATCATTATTATTATTATTATTATTATTATCATTATCATTATTATTATTATTATTATTATTATTATTATTATTATTATTATTATTATTATTATTATTATTATCATTATTGACCTATCGCGTGAGAGTAGTTTATCGATGGCATGGTGCATGAGCTATCACGAAAATCTGTCATTTCCACCTCTCCACGGAGGAAATAATTTCTAACATCTGAAAAACGTCTCCAGGTCCGAGAAAAACATTTTGTTTTCAAGACTTTTCCTTGACGGTGCCTTTATAATTCAAATGTCATTAATTCATGACGCATTATAGAAACCATGGAGACCCTCACTCAGAATGTGAATTAAGAATGCATGAAGCGAAGGAAGGATGGATGGATGGATGGAAAAATTGAAGAAACGTAGCATTCACTCCTCCACGACGATCAATACTCTTTCCACTTTTATTCCATGATTTCAATTTTCCTTTTTGTGCCTCTCGAGGTTTTTATTTTCTTTTTTAAGTCGGAAAAATTAAGTCCTTCGTTAAGTTTGTATGGAATGTATTCGTTATGTTTGTATGAAATGTATTCGTTATGTTTGTATGAAATGTATTCGTTATGTTTGTATGAAATGTATTCGTTATGTTTGTATAAAATGTATTCGTTATGTTTGTATGAAATGTATTCGTTATGTTTGTATGGAATGTATTCGTTATGTTTGTATGAAATGTATTCGTTATGTTTGTATAAAATTTATTCGTTATGTTTATATGAAATGTGTTGTTGTTTTTGTATGAAATGTATTCGTTATGTTTGTATGAAGCGTATTTTTATGTTTGTATAAAATGTATTCGTTATGTTTGTATAAAATGTATTTTTATGTTTGTATGAAATGTGTTGTTGTTTTTGTATGAAATGTATTCGTTATGTTTGTATGAAATGTGTTGTTGTTGTTTTTGTATGAAATGTATTCGTTATGCTTGTATGAAATGTATTCGTTATGTTTGTATGGAATGTATTCGTTATGTTTGTATGAAATGTATTTTTATGTTTGTATGAAATGCATTCGTTATGTTTGTAAGCAACGGTTCGCGTTTGTTGCTTGTTTGTTCTCGGATGGTATGAAAAGCAATGTCTAGAATTAATAAAAAATAACAATCATAATTTGAATAACAGCGACAGTTGGAATTGGATTTAATGATTCGTTTTGTAAAAGTTTTCGAAACATTAATTCGAACAACTGAAAAGAATTTCTTGAGGATGGGATTAGAAAGAAAAAAAGCTTGAGCATATTGTTGTTGTTGTTGTTGTTTTTGTTGCTTTGTGGCGCACAAAAGAGCATAAACTAAAATGACAACAAATGCATCATTTATTTTTAAAAAGCTCTGCAAAATAATTCGTGTTTATGTGGGGATAAAATGATGAAAAGTTTTAAAACAATGTTGTCGCTGTTGTTGATGATGTTGATGATGTTGTTGTTTTATTGGCCGTGGTGTCGTACCTCGGAGTTGAGTGACTCATAAATGAACGCCGGGCAACATCCGGGCCTCATAAACATGGCCGCTGCCTGCTGACCAATCAAACGCCGACGCCGTCGCCATGACAACAGAAACAACGAACGGCGGATGAAAGAGAAAGTGATTCTCTTCCTGGAAAAAACTCGACAGATTTGGAGTGAGACCGATGACGTCACTTCCGCTCACTTTCGATCTTCAATCCTCGTCTTTCATTCTTTCATTTTTTTCATTTCGTCGCTCGCTCATTCACTCGCTCATTCACTCACTCATTCACTCATTCACTCACTCACTCACTCGTACGCTCAGCAGTCATTTCCTGAGAGATTGATGAAGATTCGTCCGCCTGTTTAATGTGGAACTTGCTGATCCGGAGTACTGGGTTTAAGCCGACGACAAACCTCTTCCAATTTACTTTCTCCACTGGAGAAAGTTGAGAAACGACTTTGAGACAAGAAGACATTTTCAATTATCTGCACTCCTACTGTTCCTCTCCAGTGAACATCTTGAATTATTTTCTCACGAATTACTCTTCTTTTTAATTTCGTAAATTCCTCGTTGCACTCCCCCTCACTTCGTTGCAATGATCGACACTTGGCGAACAGATCCAATTATCTAGTATTTTGTTTTTAACAAAATGATCTTAAATTTCAACATTTACTCACGTAATTACAAGTAATTATGGCTAATTATAGTTTCAAGTGAGTAATTATTAAGTTCGAGGGAAAGTTAATTCCTAAATCCAATTTCAGAAGTTTGAATTCATTTTGTGGCTGGTCGTGTCATCTTCAGTCGGTGCTGATTCAGCGCTCAATTTTCAATTTAAAAAATCTTACGTTGAACTAAAAAAAATGTTAAAAAATATAATTTTGTGGTCAGTTCGGTGCATAATACTTCACAATTTTATTTAAAAATATTTTTTATAAATATACAATAAATGTTTATTGTAAATCATATTTATATATATATAAATTATATTAAATTAGATTTGCATCATTAATACATCAATATTATTCGAGGTGATGCAAATACGCAAATACACGAATTATTAAACAAAATTGTCTCAGCATTTAAAAAATATGACGAAAAGTGATAAAGTTTCAAACCCTGCTTGCTGTGAATGTGAGCAGTTTGAATTGAAGACGATTGAATGAATGGATTGAATGAATGGATTGATTGAATTGAATTGATTGAATGAATGGATTGATTGAATTGAAGACGATTGAATGAATGGATTGATTGAATTGAATTGAAGACGATTGAATGAATGGATTTATTGAATTGAATTGAAGACGATTGAATGAATGGATTGATTTGCCTAAGATTGAGAGATCGTGTGTGAAGGAGAGAGTTGAAAAACTTGGAAGACGACTTTAATATGGAATTTTCTCCTGCCATGATTTACGTGTCGTCCATGAAATCAACACCGAAATGTCATGTTTCTCCTCTCAGCTCGAAATACTGTTTTAATAAAAGATATATTTTTTATGACAAATAAAGTCCACTTTATAGGACAAGACTTGATTCCTTCAGGTAATGTTTACTTCAGATTCTGCTAAACAATCAACAACATGACATGTTAGTGTTACAATAACTAATTATTACATTAATTATGCAAATACCAAACCAAATGAATGACTGATTATTTAAATAATTATCAGCTAATCAAATTCCGTTCGCTTATAAAAAAAAAAGAAAAACAGCCTAAAAATCACACTCATCCATCCATCCCGATATCGATCAAAAGCCAGTCCATCCATTCTGAATAAATTCACGTCATCATTCCAGATAATCCCGACACATTCCGAGAACGACGGCAGACGCCATGCATGCTGCAGGCGCATGCGTAAGCGTATCCCGTTACAACGGAGAGTCGTATAAAGCTTGCGAGGTCACATTTCAAGGCAACTCCTGACGATGAACGAGAGTGACTCAGAGATTTATCTGGCTCCATCGGACCTCCTCAACATCCCCTGTGGTTCAAAAGCCAGCAGTTCGGTGGTCCGCCATCCCCTCAACGACAACCACGTCATCATTCCGACGAGCTCCACCAGCAACGACCAGATTTCTCCCTCTGTTCCTGACAGATCCTTTCCAAACTTCAACTCGAAAGCTAATTTCCTTCTGGAGGCAGTCTACCACAAGGGCACTTGGTTCGCCGTCAACCGGAAACAGCTGGAAGAATGTCAGAGACTAGAGAGATGCGGGAAACTGTTAGAAGTGAGGATCGTCAAACTGGAGCTGATGGATCTCCCTGAGGAATTAAAACTGTGTCTCTTGGAAAACCACCAGGCAGATCCAAACGAATGCTCGGAGCTGAGCGACGGTAAGAGGTGAAAAGTAATTCTTACATGGAACTACGTCAAACCATTCCCAATGCGAGTCTTAACTGAAACGAATTCGCTCATCAAAATTGTATCAGGTTGCTCTCATAATGCAATTCGCGTCTTTTGTGTATCCATCCATCTATCCACCGATCTATATACCCACCCAGCCATCCATCCACCCAGCCATCCTGTGCATTCTTCTTCCCCAGATGAGCAGTTTTTCACGAAGGGCAACAGAGGGGGCTACCGACACCTCTCCATGAAGGACAACTTTGAAACTGTCATCCACGAGCGTATCGAAGCCACTCTGGGCAACGAGGACCCGGAACCATGTCACGCTTCTCAGGAAGAAGAGGAGGAGGACGACGATGACGACGATTCCAGTAGCGAGGGAGGTTTGTGACATTCAATTTCATTGTTTTGCGACAATTATGATGATGATGACTATGACGATGACGGTGACAGCATTGTTGTTGCTGATGATATTGGTAATGATGATGACAACGATGATGTCGACGACGACGATGAAGAAGAAGAAGCTGATTGTACATCAGTAAAGAAGCTGATAGCAACAGTTGATGAGCACCGAACAGCGAGCGAAGGAGGCTTAGTCAGCACATGAGCCTGCAAATGTTTGTTCTTCTATGATTTCCTCACGTGACTTGTACTTTCTTTCTTATAGTCTCAGATGGTAGTCTCATGTTATAGTCTCATGTAATAGTCTCATGTTATAATCTCATATGATAGTCTCATGTTATAATCTCATATGAAAGTCTCATGTTATAGTCTCATGTTATAGTCTCATGTTATAGTCTCATATGATAGTCTCATGTTATAATCTCATATGAAAGTCTCATGTTATAGTCTCATGTAATAGTCTCATGTTATAGTCTCATGTTATAGTCTCATGTTATAGTCTCATGTTATAGTCTCATGTTATAGTCTCATGTAATAGTCTCATGTAATAGTCTCATGTTATAGTCTCATGTTATAGTCTCATGTTATAATCTCATATGATAGTCTTATGTTATAGTCTCATGTAATAGTCTCATGTAATAGTCTCATGTAATAGTCTCATGTTATAGTCTCATATGATGTCTCATGTAATAGTCTCATGTTATAGTCTCATGTTATAGTCTCATGTAAAAGTCTTGTTTGTAAACAATAGCAAACGGTTTATTTTTAAATTCCAAACTCTTTTTTTGAACATATTTCAATACGAACTCCAACCAATGCACCCGGTCGCCCTCGATTTCTGAAGTGTTTTTTGTTTGCGTTCATAAAAGTCCTTCACACGAAGCATTTTGAATCGAAATGAAACACAACTTTCCACAGATCTAACCTTAGTGACAAATGTCTCGAATTACCATGTCAATTATTGACCTTTAAAGCGGTCCTAAAGCATCTTGAAATTCTATCCAGCGCCTGAACATCCTGCTCTGGGAACACTGGACGCGTGCACTCCGTGCAGTCGTTCCAGTTGTGCAACGAACAATCCGCTCGTGAATACAACCAGCGTACACTCTCAGTCGACAGCAACTGAATGAACCCAATTGATTGCAAGCGTCTGTAATAAATGGCGCCAATTTCGTACTAGGCCGCTCATTAAGCTCCGGGAAAATCCCAATTGCTATCACGAACGACCATCAACAACTGCTATCATCATCACCAGGGTCATCGTCATCCTCGTCGTCATCATTAACGTAACAACAACATCATCATCATCATCGTAATAATCATCATCATCATCAGCAACGTAGCGTTTCTCCTCCTCCTTGTACGGTGAACTTGTGTATGCACACCGGGGATGGGTCCATAAACAAACCATTCTCACCCGGATTAATTAGGAATTATTTTAAAATAATTGAAATAATTGCCAAGTAATGGAGGAATAAATGGCATATTAAAGTCGTAACTAAATCAAATGCTTGATAACTTAATCAATGAAAATTCAATAATTTAAAAATTACAATATTATTATATTATTAAGATATTTTAGAATTATTAGATTATTAATAGCGCTTAACTGTTATAACATCGCAAATGATGAAACTATCCATTCATTCTGGAATAATTTCTGATCTTACGATTTGAAAGACCAGACAGAAATAACTTTGAGTTATCGGCAACATGGCCGACGTGAACACGAGAATGGTGATAAGAAATTGATACACGGGCAGACGAAAATAACGAATTATCATAACGCATTATCATAATGCAATATCATTATGTATTCTCATAATTTATTCAACGATAAAATTGATGTGCTCTTATTACACGGAAAAAAACTCGGTCGCTCCACCCGAAGTTCACTCTCGCTAACATAAAATAAATGTGACGCTAAGCTATTAATAATTAACTTGTCATTAATACTAATAATATGTTAATTCTTTCATTGAATTTCAACTTCAGATTGGAGTGGCGAGGACTGCAACAGCAGTGACGACCACGGCTGCAGACGAATTTGTGACGACGGTCGGTCGGCATCGTCGGATGAAGATGAGGAATGTTTACTCAAGGATTAATTATGATAACGACGACGATGACGACGACGATGATGATGATGATGACGATGACGACGACGACGACGACGACGACGATGATGATGATGACAGTGATGGTGGTTATGGTATTAACGTCATCGTTGACAATGGCAATGCCACTGATGATGATGATGATGATGATGATGACGACATCACAGATGATGATGGTGGAGATATTAATTGCGATGCTAATAATGATGACGATCGTGATGATTTTGGCGATGATGATGATGATTATGATGACGATGCTCCTAATTCCAAGCAAAGATCTTCCTTTGCATCCCGTGCATACATCCCATGCATGCATGCACGTCGCAAGGTACCCATGCATTACCTCGTCTGCTATCTCTAACGTAGGGGCAGCCACCCCGAGGGCCCGAGGCAATCAGTCATTGCTGGTTTAAAGCTATTTTCACTTTTAATTCTTATTTATTTACAACCTGGTGTGTGGCAACTTGATGATTCGGACTCCTTCAAAATTACCTCTCACGTGATATTTTTCCGATTGTGATTTTTGACCTTTGAACTTGTCAGTTGTTAGACAGTCCTGATGACTATGATGTCGGTGTGATAGTGAGTGGAGCTGACGATGTGCATGTTATACGAGGATTGTTCTTTAAGCGTTTTCAATCGCATCGTCATGCTAGAGTCAGCACAATACGCCATCTTGACCAACATTGTTAACCAGGACTACGGCTATCCTCGCACGCAACCGTCATAATCAGCATCACACGAGTCCCCAGAAAATGCTATCTCCGAACTCCTCCACTAAATTCCAGCTTCGGGTTCCATGATCTCCTAGCGACATAAATTTAAGATACTTCCATTCCAAAGAGATGTTTCCCAATTATTCCATCCCCGCCGGGACGACTTCACCCATCCATCCACCTACCTACCCACGCATCCATCCACCTACCCACCCATCCATCCGCCTACCCACCATACATCCGACTACCCTGGAAGAATGAGTCATTCTGACGGATGCTCTAACGTTTCAGCATCTACATAATGATCGTGTGACTACATCCTCGGGAGGCATATGAGACGTGCACACGCAAGAATAGAACCACTCAAAGAACCCCATCGATAATGAAGATGATTCGGCATCATCACCATCGTCGTCATCATTTGAGCATTTCCGCCGTATAAATACATACACCTCCCCACGTCATCGTCATCGTCATCACCACCCATACCGATAAATCTTGGAATGTTTCTCAGAACTCCTGCGCCTAGGATATTGAGTGACTCAGAGTCGAATCCAAAAGAGTATTCGTCCATCCATACTGTTCGACCGACCCATCGAAAAGACACAAGAATCAGAAGCAACGTCTATAAAATAAAATAAACCGAAATAAAAATTACAATAAAAAAACAAAAAAAAAATAACTTAATATCCCGCTCAAAAATGAAAAAAAAAGATCCAAGCACGTGGTCTCCATAGCAACGCAGAGTGAAAATATAAACGAAATCTAGTCGCACCCTCAAGACGATGACAACGACGAGGTCGGCTTGATTTGAATTCCCTCTTCCGATTGGACCGCACTATGATGACGTCAAAAAGACAATAATAAAACAAAACAAAAAAACAATACAAAAGTAAAGTACACTGCGTACTCTGGAGTAACAGGGGATGCAAGGATGTAAACATTTGTGGATTCAGAGCGCCCCTGTATCAGTAAATCCGTACTCAGTTACACTCAATAAAAATATTACAACAAAATGGTGATGGAAATGGTAATGAATTAACTTTAACATTGTTGACAAAAGACACTGATGGTGTTGAACCATTAGTCAGGATGATGATGATGATGATGGTGCACAAAAGTTCAGTGTTGATATCAAATATTTTACTCCTGAGGAGCAAAGAAAGTGAGACCATTAAACACAAAGCAGACAAAAACGGTTTGAAATTGCAAAACAAAACATAAATTATAAGCGACCTCGATGAAAAGTTATAATCATCTTCATCAGCTTTAAAACATCCGTTGACAAAGTTTGTAAGAATAACTATCCTAAATAATGGCCTAAACTGTTTGTCTCACTCAAAAATATTCTTGTTTCAATAACAAGACCATGTACACAACTTAGTGATGTTAACGATGATGATGATCGTCATCATAGTCGTCATCAGATGAGTCCATCCTCCTTGGCAAGGCCGTGGAAGTAGCTGTCCTTCCTGCCGACGAGAACTTGAGGGGAATCCAACTCCACGAGGCGTCCGTAGTCCAACACGAGGACCCTGAAAAGAGCAGGAAGTTTGAGTTTGCAGAGTGCTGGGCTTTCATTTAATGCTTTCTTTAATTAATGTCTTTAATTGTTCTTTCATTTATTATTGACCTAAATTATCCCTTACCACTTCAATATCCTATCCACTCGGTAAGTGAAATGAAAACCCTTAGAAAACTTAGACTTAGAAAAGATTTGGACCCAAGCATGGCTGCTCTACCCTTTGAAACATGGAAATTGAACGACAATCTGGAAACACTAATCACCTGTCGTAGTCGATGATGGTGTTGATGCGATGAGCGATGGTGAGGATGGTGCAGTGCTTGAAGTGAGTCTCGATGGTGGACTGGATGAGCTTGTCCGTGTTGACGTCGACGGCCGCAGTGGCTTCGTCGAGGACGAGAATCCTGGTCCTTCTGAGAAGAGCTCGAGCCAGACACAGGAGTTGTCTTTGTCCAACACTTTTTTAAGCGGAGCAGAGAAAATTACTTCGACGTTGTTGACAATAAAATTCAAAATTGTCGGTCAAATAAAATTTAAAATTGTCTCGCTACACGTTTCAATAACATTTGCAATGACCAATTAATCATCCTACCTGAGATTGACTCCTCCCTCTCCACACTGATGCAACAGGCCGTCTGGCAGCGACCGGACGAACTCTTCGAGGTGCGCATACTTCAACGAGTTCCAAATCTCTTCCTCTGTCTGCAGATCGAAGGGATCCAAATTCATCCTCAAAGTTCCAGAGAACAAGACAGGATCCTGCATCAGGTAATCAAATGGTTCAGAATGGCATTGACAATGATGATAATTATGTTAACAAAGGAATAATCTGTAATAAATAACAATATGTTTAGCAATATTTCCATGAATACATCAACTGCAAAGTTATTCAATTATCCAAGGAGAGCACCAGAGCCGATCACATCATCACAAAGACTGCCCACCTGAGGTATGATGGTGAGTTTTGATCTCAGGTCGTGGAGTCCGATGGTGCTGATGTCGATGTCGTCGATGAGGATGCTGCCTCCGCAGGGCTCCAAGATTCTAAAGAGGCCCATGGTCAGCGATGACTTTCCAGCACCTGTGCGTCCCGCTATTCCGACCTTTTTACACGAGGCAATTGTAAAACCAAAATTGTAAACCGATAACAATAACAAATAGCAATAATAATAATAAATATAGTTGGACTTGAACATTTTAGTGATATATGATTAATAACAGCTGCTTTTCATGTTATTATTATTATTGTTGTTGTTATCATCATCATTGTTAGCATTGTTAGCATGACATTAGCATATAATAATTATTCTTTATTTACCTTTTCACCTGGCTTCAAGGTGCAGGTTATATCCTTCAGGACCGGTTCAAGTCCACTGCGATAGGTTAACGAATAATTCCTGAACTCCAATTTTCCTTCTCCCGGCCAATCAGAGGGAGGCCTCTTTGAGTCGATCACCCATTCGGCCTGAAGCAGAAGAACGATTCTATGACAACGTTGAAAATTATCTTTAAACACAAAACTAAAGATGACTGAAATTATGTTTTACAGAAAAGGTTGGCAGTCATCGAGTGTTAACAGAATAAGTCTTGAAAGCGAGTCGGCTCGTTAGCTCGGAAGGTTGCGTTCCTGCACTCGGTAACGGCAACGGTCGTAACGTGTCGGGCTCGCGACCCACAAGAGCTTGCACTGCCACAAGAGCTCGGGACTGGGGACGCAGGGCACACAAATGAACCACAACCCTTATCAAACCTCAGTTTCGGTTTCCGAGTACTCCTTGATCCTCTCCACGGCGACCACGTTCGTTTCCACTTCCCCTGACATTCGAACCATCCAGTTCAGGGTTTGGGTGATCTGTGGAAAAAACAAAGATGACACTTTTGACGTTTCAAGAATTTGTTGAATTTTATTTTTATTAACAGTTTATTGTTCAGCTCATCCTTTGAGGACACGTCTGCTCGATTTTTATGTCGATTTTGTTTGCTTTTTTTGGTTTTGAAATTCGTTTTGCATGCACGAGTTTTACATTTCGTTTTGTGTTTCGCAGATGTGTAAATATTGATTTGTTTTCGTTGAGGGGTTAACCAGTGCTGATTGTTAATTAACAATAGTAATAATAATAATAATGATGGTAGTAATAATAATAATATTTAAATTATTAATACAGCTGCAATATAGCCAAGCTTTGCTTTGAATAAAATAATAATTACAATAACAATACTATAAATAATATTAATAACAATATAATAATGATAGATAGAATTAAAAATCATCTAATTTTTGAAACCGCACATCAATGTTTTGTAAAAAAAACCACCATGTAATGAATAAGAAATCAGACTAAGATGTCCAAAATGAACCCACATTGAGTGCATAGGTGATGCTCAGTCCCACCATTCCTGGGGTGAGGTTGTCCTTCCCAAGGATGGAGAACAGGGTGGAGAAGAAGACAAGGCAGTTTCCAACAAACTCCAACCTCACTGCCAGCCATCTGACAACATAATTATTCACTAGAACAATTGCATAATTACTGAAATAATCACATAAGTATAATTACAACTAAACTTTAGAGTTAATATGCTCACAAAAACTCATGGTTATGAGTAGTTAGTGGTTAACTAATTAAATGTTTTATTAACTAATCAAAATATATCCAATTAGCATGAGCAGATCAAATTAACCTGTTGGAAGCAATTCCAGGATAGTATGAGACGAGATTCTCGTCGACCCTCCTCTCGGACTCCCCTACGAAGCGATCGAGCTGTTTGTAGGCCCTGATGGTGGACGCACCCTGGACTGTCTCGCCAAAGTGTGAAAAGATGGGGGACCTGCTGACAGACTCCAATCTCTTGAGCTGCCTTGAAGTCTTGATGTAGAACCTCTGAAAGCAGTTTTGGGTTGGTTTAACTGGAGAATTTGTTTAGATATGCATTTAGATAAGGTTTATTTAAGTTAATTGAATAAGTATAATCAAGAATCCAAATGAACTAATTGATTGGAAATATGATTTTAAACAGATTCCCTGAGAAAGTTACCAGAGAGTTGAGTTTATTATAGAAACAAGAACAATGAGGTAATTGGTCACGGATAATGACTCCAAGTCGAATGAAAGATCACCTGAACGAAGAAGTAAATAACGGACAGAGGGATGACCACAACGATGAAAATCGGGGTATTGAAACTGATGACGAACAGAGTCCCGAACACTGCCAGAGTGCATTTCGAGAAGATATCGAAGTTTGCAGGAAGTGTTGTGTCGATGACGTCGATGTCCTTGGCAAACCTGTTGATGATGCGGCCAGTAGGGGTGCTCTCGAAGAATGACATCGGAGCTCTAAGTCCCCTGTCCAGGATCCCCTTGTGAAGTTTGAAGGATGCCCTGAGTGCACCACGGGCCAGCAAGTAGGCTCCGAGCAAAACTGCCAGACCTGAGTAAGAAAAATTTAAATTGGTGACATTAAATGCAACCAAACATGAAACACTCAATTTGTATCATACAAGTTGTGCATAATAAGTCGAGCAAAATAATAAAAAACATTAACTATAATAAAAGCAACAATAAAGAATAAAAATAATATTTCTACTTAAGATAAATGGCTGGGTTTTAAGTCCTCACTTTGGGCAAGTCCGAGAAGTCCGTAGACAGTCAGCCTCATCTTGACCTTGGACTCGTCATGGACCGCCTGAGGACCGAATGTCACGTTGGCAAAGTCAGTCACCAAGCTCCGAGCCCTCATGTACTCCTCTGCAATGTCGTTGCTCCAGTGACTGAGCCAGAAACTGACTCCAATGTTGAAAGCCATCTGCAGGAGGTAGCAGATGACAACTCCAACAGTCACAGTCATGGTCAGAGCCTTGAGGTAGGCAAGGAAGACTGACAGTTTCACCTGAGAGATTTATGTGATGATTTATAAAAGCTTAAAGTTAATCAATCATAATAATAATCATAGCAAAAATAATAAAGCCGACGTTTCCAGTCTCCATCTTCTCCTCGGTAATGATCCTCTTGTTGTCGTTGGACTTTACCAGTGGAATTTCTTCCTTCTTGTCGTGACTGACGGAGTTCACTGTTTTCTTGCTGTTCTGCGACAAGGTTCTGTGCAGTTTCTGCAAAACGATTGGAGCATTCCACAATTAAGAGATGAAAATCATCTTCTTGTGTTGACTTTGTCTCACCTGGTTG
Organism: Hirudo medicinalis; assembly: GCA_011800805.1. Classification (NCBI taxonomy): domain Eukaryota; kingdom Metazoa; phylum Annelida; class Clitellata; order Hirudinida; family Hirudinidae; genus Hirudo; species Hirudo medicinalis. The sequence goes on from MPNW01001121.1 coordinate 42,951, forward strand.
TTGGCATCGAATACGTCGTTATCACCTTCACCTTTGTGCTCCAAAGTGATCTCCAGTCTCGGACTTCCGGGCATAGACCTCGGGAGGACGGGGGTGGTCACGGGGCTCTCGGATCTGTTGGTGTCTTTCCTCAGTCGAGTGATCCTGCGAGACAGAAAATTAATCTCAATAGTGGGTCTGATAAATTTTGGTAGAAAAAAATTACTGAGCTTTTTAAGAACTTAAATGTTAAAATTCATCTTTAATTAATTTCTTAAAAATTAGAATTTAATGAGTTGAAAAAATAATCATCCGAAGCTTCAGGTTCAGATTGAAATTGCTGCCCCAAAAATTCTCAAACAATCACAACTAGCATCGACACAAAGAAAACCAAAACAACAATAAATTATCACACAAATCTTTTAAAGCATGCACATCGATCGATTGAAGCAGACATGAAAGACAAAAGACATTTTGACTCACTTCTTCTTTATTTCTTCAGAATCACCTCCAATTGTTGACAAGATTCTCTCCCTCAAGTCGATTTCTGTAAAAGTGACATTCAATATCTTCAACATCAATATCTTCAAAGTG
>MPNW01001122.1:0-25000 GCA_011800805.1 Hirudo medicinalis
TTATATAGCGCTCCTTCCCAAGGGCGCTTGCGGCAGTGCAGGCTGGGTTTCGAACACGACACATTACGACTGTTGCCATTACCGCCGTATGCAGGAACGTAACCCATTCGGCCAACCTGCACGCCAGATTGGCTTGCCATTTATTTATGTCAATCTGAATATGAGGTTAATGATGGAACCGATGATGATGATATTGGTATTGATGATGATGCTTAGTGATTGGAGGTATTGATAGTGATGCTTGGTGGTATTGATGATGGTAGTAGGATATAAACATGTTTAGTCTGCATTAAATTTAGTAAGAAATTTGAATATTAATGATCAATTCATGAATATTGATGAGGCTGATGTTTATTGACAGTTGGACATCCCCAAAGCCCCTCCCCTTGGTCTTCTTCTAGATCAAATTCATTACGACACTTACAACAACAGGTTCGGTAAAGATGGACAACACGAAGCCATCGATTGGTCAGAATTTCAGGTGGTTGCTTAATTTATGTCCATCCTGATTGCTGATTGGATGTTTATTTTTAATTCGTAAATATCGAATTGTTGTGTTAACGGCCATTCTGAATTAATGCGTCTCCAGGAACAGATGAATGAATTTAAAGAGAAGTACATCTACTCGAACATCTACAAAACTGAAAAAGAAGAGAAATCATATCCTTTTTTTTGTCAAATATTCGTGAGTAACAAAAGTTAATTTAATTGATTACACACAATGTAAAAATATGTAAAATGTGAAATGTCAGCAATAACGACGTTGTTTAATATTGTTTTGCTGGTTATTCGCTGCAAACTCGTTCAATTCTTCTGCGTCGAAATTGATGTCTACAATCTCCGCCTGTTTAAAATTTGGCTTCCTTAGCGACTGACACGATGATGAAGTGGTTGGCAACTTTACCCATCCACCACTACGGCGTCTCGGGAGAGACCTCCCGCCCCATGTTCGAAGCTCTGCAGAAGGCAGAGGGCAGGGACAATGTGCCAGAGATGGAAGAAGAGAATGCAGAGGTGAGACAAATCAGATGCTGTCAGCATCCATTGTGATATTGAAGGCTAATCAATATTCATGTTGAGTAACGTAAACATAATTTTCTTGATGTGTGACCGTGTGCACATGAGTCATGTGTAGGTTTTTTGGGTAACAAGTACGAACCTAAGCATTGAGTGAAAGGTTGTTATTGTTAGTTAGTTAAAGAACATTATTACTATAATATTTGTGCTGTAGCATTGAGTAGAAGATGAGTACTTCATGTTAAACAGATCAACTGCTGAATATGAAGGCCTAATATATTTCATCATAATTAGTCTGATGATTAGCAAGCCTACTTATCGTAATATGACAAAATATATTACTAATCTGCTGTAATATATAACAGAAAGTGCGTGGGTATGTCTGTCTGTCTGTCCCAAGAACTCCTCCCAAACAGTGAATGGTAGCTACTTGACATTTGCACATGTCATTCTCTATGCCATTCCTAGGTCAACTGTGCTATTTTCAAGTTTTCCAACATTAAACTCGAGAGCTACTGAAAAGCAAGGAGCATTGTGCTCTCACCTGGTTTGAGATTTTGACTCTCGCGATGACGGCAAGTGTTCGAGTCCCTTTGCGACAGCACCGTCCTGATCGGCCAGTTCATTGAGGGCAAGCAGCTAGCTGAATTTATAGACATAGTATGACTGGCAAAGCCTGTTTAAAAAAGCTAGTAAATTAATAAGCCTACTTATCATAACCCTACAAAATGTTTTACTAATATAATAACAAGTGCTTATATAAGAACCTACTTATCATAATCTGACAAATAAATTGCTTAATCCACACAAATGTATTCGTTGTCTCCAGGCTGCTAAAGAGGTGCTCATCCAGTCAGACGAAATTGTGGACCAACACGAAGACGAGGAACCTCAAGGAGCAAACCACGAGGCAAAGGCAGAATCCGCCGAAAACATCGAGGAAGTTCCAATCAAAAGGACTGAAATTGCCAGAAATTGAATTAATAAACACATCCCATTTTAAGGTGTTGTTTTTCCTTGGTATACCAAACCACAAATAACGACAACAAGAAATTCTTGGTTGGTCCCGAAGTTGATTTTTGAACACAAGCAGTGATTTTGGACTCATGTTGCAGTCAGGGTGGTATGAGCACTTCAAACAGTCACAGAACCTTCAATATGTGAAGAGAACTTGCCCCCCCCCCATCTCAATTCTTTTCAAATACACGTTAAGGTGTTAATGGCTAAAAACACTGATGAGTTACGAGTGTGATTCCTTTGGATTGTTCTCAAAAAAAATTTGGCTCTGGACCACCCAGCACACAAATCAGTATAATTCATTTTTGTAACCAAAGATTAATCAACAGTACAAAATGGCAACAGAGGAAGACATTTCCCCTTTGTTCATTCAGTACTTGAAATGAGATGGACTTTGGATTTGGATTTCATTAATTTTGCTCAAAATGGATTGAATGCCAAGACAAACAAATTTAATGTGGGCATCCAAGATCCCAAGGAGTACTTTTGAAACTACATATCTGACCGGTCCAATCCCCAACAACGACGCTCCTGACTGATTGATTCTTTAACAAAAACAGTTCCACCAATAAAATTGATTTTTCCATCAAACATTGTGAAACACAAACATAACAACAAAACGAAACGACAAAGAAAAAGGTGATAAGTATGTGTTCAAGCGATGACATTGTTAATTTTGATGCGACAATATCACATGCTCGTCTAAAGCTCCACTTCGTGTTCGCCGTCAAATTCAAATTCAGTCTGACAATTCACTATTCACAATCAAAAATATTCTTTGATTGCAAAATACACTCGACATTTCAAAAGCTCGCAAAAACCCGAACCGCAAAATATGCGTCCAGGCCGTCACAGCTGCTGTGAAATTCTAAGAGGAAACTTTGTGTATAAGGCAAAATATGAAAGAAGATGCATCTTTGATGATTTGTAATTTCCTAGGACGGTTTCTGGAACCTCTGCGGTCGAGGGAGGCAGCACTCGGACACCGTGCTGGCATAAATAGCGGGAGGACACGTTACTCACCAGTAGTGGATGAAAACAATAAATAAAACAATTAGAAACACCAGGCTCTGGACAACAACGAACGACGGTCATGAGGAGAAAATCGAGCCGTCAGAGCCCTCGGGGGCCCGGACGGTGCTCGCAGACGGAATGAGGAAAACTTCCATTCAAAAGTGGTCGAGATGAAACGAAGACTTAAATTGTGAATGGTCATAACACCGAATGAAAACGACGAATGTTTTTTTTTTAATATCGAACAAAAAAAGCCGACAGGGCACGTCCCCCCATGCTGTCCTCGAGGGGAGGAGTGGAGACCCTTTTTGGGATCCCATCCATCATCGAATCTGCCAGGGGTCTGAGTCGCTGCCCGTATTGCTTTGATTTTCATCACAGTCACTGCTGCCTTGGATGCTACTGTCAGTGCATTCCACATCAATCTCGTCTGCATGGAAATCGTTTCTTGGGTAAAATGTTATACTGAAAGTTCTCAAAAACAAAAATATTCTTCAACTCTCATCTAATTAAAACTTATTTTTAATGTTAATATAAATTACTACAAATTATTATAATATTAGTTTTAGAAACTCTTGCGAGAGGCTAGGAATTGAACTCCCAGCAGAGCCGTGCCAAAGCCTCGACCATTCGGCTACCGACGCCCCTTGCCTAGTTGGAACTTCTAATAAATGCAACTACAAATTATTACAAATAAATAAGTTCAAATGTAAGGTTGCACAGTAAATTTGGTTTGCTGGGAAATTGAATTTCAGAGAATCTCTTGCATTGAGAGTGAATGTTTGTCAATCTTTTAAGTGGCTCAACTCCATTGTTGATCTTCAAGGCCAAGTTTTTAAGTTAAACTTTTGTAAACATTAAATTCGGGCAGGTATTATCTCGTCATTTCTTTCGAGGTTCATGACATTACCAGCATCGATGTTGACTGAACACAGATTCATAAAGATCTGAGGCAAGTATCAGAAACTTAATATAATGTGCTTTTGAGTTCTGGAGATTTTGAGAAATAAATATAGTCTAATGATATAATAATAAAAATAAAACAGTCTAATGAAACAGTTAATTAATGAAACTATTATTGAAATATTAAACAATTTGTCCAAGAGAACAAATTTGTCTGATGACAATGTTCCTGATCCCATAAACTCTCGATGTTTGTGGAGAAAAAATGATATTATAAAATCCGATGTTCGTCAATCAGTTCCTCGTGATCCGTTCGATGTTTATGCCAACACGACAGCATTTAATTCCGCATTCATTGAATATATAATTTGTCTCTCTATCTACGTGACCGCCATGAATGTTGCCGTCCTGGTGCTCAATGTAGGAATAGGCTGTCGTTTAAAAAAGCATGCAAACAGACTGATTTATTTAAATAACGTTCGTCAACTCATAAGTTTTTTGAGGTAGTCGACAGTTTCGAAGCATGAGCCAACATTTATGTAAACCGAAGGTCCCGTGTTCGAAGCTCATCTCGGACGCAAACCTTGATGCAACCGATTCGGCCGAATGCCAATTAAAACGCTTATTAACCTCATCGACGACGACACCTACATCCGCAACCACTCGTCCGAGTTGCAACCTCGAGGTACAATTTGAAGCTAAATTATTTGACTTTGAAGCTCAATTATCTGCCGTCTAGATAGTTATTATTAAATTATTGGAATTATTATTAAATTGTTGAAATTATTATTAAATTGTTATTAATGTCAAAGGACCAACCTTGGTCAGTAGACGAGACAGAGTTGGTGGTGAGTGGGGAGCTGTCAACCCGCTGTCTGTAATGCCCATTGGTCAGTTGAGTTAATCTTTCCAGGAGGTAGGATCGGACTCTTTCCAGCTCCTCCATCTCCATCTTCTGCTGCTTCTCTGCAAGCTGAAGGCTCTGCAATGGAAAATGTGTCTTCTTTAGTTCGAGAAATTATAATTCACTTTAGAAAATCAAGCATGCTGAGTTTGCTAAGCAACCAAGTCCTAGTTACAATGTGTCTCAGCAATTGGCTTCAATTCAATCAGAGAACTGAATGATCCTTTTTCTAATTTAGCCATGCATGATGATCTCTAATGAAACCTTAATGAGTATTGTGGATCTGTTAAGGACTCCAAGAGTCGTGTGTCTGCCCGATTTGGAGCCAACGGGAACGATTTCTTTTAGTCGTTCAAAACAGCGACGCAGGTTGGCTCTCCTTCAAGCAGAACAAGAACATATTCAAAAAGAGGAATTACAAGTCTCTCGAACGTTCTGAAACTCACCTGGTTTTCTCCAGTTCGTTGTGCAGGGCCCTGATCCACATACAATTTTGAAAAGCAAATATTTACGAAAAACTACGAAAAATCGGTAAGAATTTGTTAAAGATCAATGAAAATCCAAACAACCTAAGTTTGGAGGCCACAGTCAAACTATTTTGCCGCCTCGGTGGGTTGTGATGCGATGCTGAAGTCTGCGCCGTACTCTGTCCGCGTCTTAGCGCTGGAAAAGCACATTTCACGTGTTTCAACAACGGTTACATTTCAACGACGTTCGCAGACCAACTACCACTCTAACGGTAGCCACATAGCGTGAGATCGTGATTCTAACAGAATTGACGGATAGTTGAACGTAAACAGACAAAAAAATGAAGAAAAATGCCTTGGTCATTCCTCTCAACAAACTCTGCTGCACGAAGAAGGAGGTAGCACCAGTCGCCATTGGACATTCCGGAACGTTCAAGTACGAAAACAGAAAAAAATATTTCGTCCTCGCTGGGTTCTTAAACAGCTTTCCGAAGGCGGCACGACCCTGCACGATTCTCTCAACTGCCCGGCTTCCCAGGTCTGATCTTATTCGTCAGATGACAACGGAGATTAAGGTCAGTTGAGGTCAAATAACCAAAATTAGGTCAACTAAAACATTATTAAAATAATCATCAATCAAAAACTCATTTTAAACAAAAAGGAGTGTAATTAACAATTAAACGTGTAATTTAGCAGTTAGCAGAACGCACAGCTGTTCCTAGCCTCATTACGTTGACACATCATTTCTATGTGACACATAACACAAAAATCTAGCAGTGAATGCTATTTTGTTAAATAATTTAAACCGATCAACTTGTAAATATGTTATTAATATTTTTAGTGTATCTATTGATGCAGATTAAGCATTTCTAATATTTTATCTAACATTTTCATATAAATGAATTTCTATTTTTTATAACATTTTAATTATCAATTTATAAAATTTAATTGACTTTTAGTCCTTTATCATCAATGTTTTTAAAACAAAAAAAAGTGCAGTGGTTATTTAATTGCTAACGAGACGTTCCCCTTTGGTAAGTGTTGTTTTCTTACGCTGGAAAAAAACCCATTTTTGTTTCAATCGTTTTCCAAGCCTATGGCGGACCCAAATAGGTGTTCTGCAATATTTTCGTTTGAGTTTTGTTTATTAATTAGTATTTAGATGAAGTTTGCGGATTATATGGTTGTTTCGATTTTGTTGTTAAAGGTTTATATTAGTTTATGTGGACGCGAGCTATTTCAAGATGTAAGCCTAATCAGTCTGGTGAAATATTTTTGTTTAGAAAATATTTCGTTGAGACGGTTGATATGGAATACTTAAAATAAATTCCAGGTTATTGCATAAACACTAAATGTTGAAAAGTTAATTCGGAATTGCTCTTGATAAGTAAAACAATTAAACCTATTTAATGTTTGTTGTATGAGAACTGGAAAAGCAATCTGAGCTTTTGGATTTTCAAACTAACACTTTTGGCTTGTGTTGTTTTAGGGTCATTTCATTTTCTTTATCATTTCAGGCCTGTTTGATTTTCAATGAATGCTCTCTTTAAACTGATCAGAAGCGTTTCTCTGAACACAATAATGCCAAGTAATTTTCTTGAAAACAACTTTTGTTTTGTTTAAACCATCAGTTACATTTGAATATGATATTTTAGAAACAAGTGGGTTTTATGCTGTCAAAGTTGGCAAGCAAAGCGGCGTCTTTCGTACATGGTGAGTCATAATTCATAATTTCTTACACATTTAAAATTACTTGCCACTAAATGCTGCATAGTCTTTGAATTACGTGTTACTATTAAACCAACATTTTCCAGGGCAGAATGTCAAGAGCAGGTCAAAGGTTATCCAGGTGCAAAGTTCAAGAAATTCTCTACAAAGGAGGAAGCAAAAAAGTTCGTTGAAGATCCAATTCCAGGTGAGCATTGATTTCGCTGCAGTGTTTTGTGATGTATGTATGTAAGTATTTATTATTTTTTGATGTTACAATTGTATCTACAATTTCCAATCACATTTCTGTGGCATTGCTTGGTGACATTAGTCTGAGGTGGCTGAGACGTGGTCCTCGCATCGCTAATGATAACGTCTCGAGACATCGTTGTCGGGCGACGTAGTTGAAGTGCAATGCATCGGCACTGCCTCTTTATGGTGATTAACCTGAACAACGTGAATTTGATCTAAATAATAGAATGATTATTTAAGACAAAGGTATAAGAAAAACAACTGAATTGTTGTTTAACATGATTCACGTTCGAACAAGTATTTCGTCATGCAATCCAGTTTATTGTGTAATAACAAATTATCAAATCATTCAAAGTGTAAATTGTAAATTGTGATTTACTTTAATTGACCTTTACTTTACTTGACCTTTAACCAGTAACCACCTCAGCACCCCAGAAGAGGAAACTCACTCAGAGCTCATCGGCCGTCACCAAGAAAAGAAAAGTTGAAGCCGACTCCTCCACGAGCAAGTCGGACTCGTCCAAGAGCAAGTCGGACTCCTCTACGATCAAGTCGGACGACCCTCTCGAGCACACGAGTGGGGGTAAGCTTTCGTCGAGACGACTCCGGGCACGAGCAGTCGCCGGACGATTTTCCAGTCGAGCGATAATTTGTGTTAATTTTAGTTTCATGTTTTAAGTCGTTAATAATATAATAATATGTTAATTAACCGGCCTGATTAGCTCGACCGAGCTGGTCAGAAGTTGTCGATTTGATATTCTGAAGTTGTAAGGTGGGTTTATGTAAATAAATTAACTGCTCAATCAATGTTCTACATCATCAGAAGTCTTTTCTATCGTGCATTGAATGAATGTGATTGACTAATAAAGAATATATTTAATCAATAAAGAAAGAAAATTAACATTATTAATATATAAAATGTAGTATTATGCTATATTATTAATTTATAATAATGTTACATAATAATTATGACCAAAAAATGTTTCAATATAATATCTTTTTACAGTATAATATTGCAAATAATGCATCGTAGAATATCGCAATAAATTTTGGTAATAACCTACTTATCTATAACCCGTTCCAAATTTTGAATCACTGAATTTGAATTATCATGGCATTTGTTGGTTTGTTATGTTTTGTTTCGTATCTTCCAGACGCAGTGGTCGTGTACACGGACGGCTGTTGTCATTTCAACGGTATGAAGGGCTCGTGCGGTGGATTGGGAGTGTTTTGGGGAGTGGACCACCCCGAGTGAGTTTAAATTCAATTTCAATTGAATTCAGTTCAAACTGGCCTCCATTTTGTTGACTAAAATTTTGTTTTGATCTCAACTTGAAGTAACCTCAGTGAAAAGCTAGAAGGAAGGCAGTCCAACAACAGAGCAGAAATCATGGTGAGCCTCTTCTGCTTCTCAGTTTCACCAAACTAACTAATTATTACTAACTAGTTATTACTAATTATTACTAGTTATTACTAATAAAATTAGTTATTACTAATTATTACTAACTAGTTATTACTAATTATTACTAGTTATTACTAATAAAATTAGTTATTACTAATTATTACTAACTAGTTATTACTAATTTCACCCAACTGATTTTTAGTGTTACAATTAATGAGTTGATTGATGATGAATTGTAAATAAAATTGAATAGGTAATATCGTTATTATTTCAACATTCAAAAATGTTTTACAACGCTTCAATTTAGTGGCATCGTGAAGATTAATAATTTATTTTACAAATAAATTTCGATTTAAATCATGCTTTGGGTTGTTTCCGACGTAGGCTGTCGTGAGGGCCTTGCAACAGGCCAAGACGAAGGGCATCAAACACCTCGAAGTCCGCACAGACTCAAACTTCCTCATCTCCTGTTGGTGTCGTCGACTCGTTGACGTGATCGACTTTGTCGACGTTCTTTTGCTCATCGCTATCATTGCTAGAATTCTCGTTCGAGTACAAATGTCGTGACGATTCGTGATGTCGCTCGGTTTGTTTTAGCCCTCCTGTCAGGAATCTGGCAGATCTATGCATGTTGATTATTCTTATCTAATGTCTAATAATAATCTTTATTATTTAATGTTATATTATATAATAATGTCTAGCAAACTATTCACAACATGAATGATTTCATGCACGATAGTGTTGCTGACATTAGCAACACCTGTTCTTCCACAGAGGCCGTTGCTGCTGCTGCTTATGATGATTTTATTAATGTCCATTCTCCACACAGGCATGACAAAATGGATCGATGCCTGGAAGAAGCGTGGTTGGCTGTTGGCAAACGGAAATCCGGTCATCAACAGGGAAGAGCTGGAGTTGTTAGATGCAGAACAAAAGGACATCAAGGTCACTTATGTGAGTATCGATGGACAATTTAAGTAATATATATATTTGCCTAATTGGTGCACAGCTGATGATGTTTGATGATTAAGCTTTGCTAATTTAAAAATAAAGCAAAAATAGCAAATAATTAATTTTTGATGTACCAAATTATGATCTATAAAATGGTCATGTTACAACTATGTGTTACTGTCTGCAAAACTAAACTCAGGTAGTAGTATGAAGACGTAATTCATATTTTGTGCAGGTTTATGTCAAAGGCCACGTGGGCATAGAAGGGAACGAGCAAGCTGATAGGCTGGCCAAACAGGGTTCAAAGAAGTGATTGGCTTATTATATTACCTCCTCCTGCGATAATTTGAAAAACTTTGACAGCGCCGGTGAATTGCTTTGATGAACTTGAGGTGTTTTTATAGGGTAGTGGTTCTTCTTGGGCTTCATCCGTTTCGAGCTGGGTTGTTAGCAACATTAAAAGCACATTGATTTTAATTCAAAACAATAAAGTCGTTTCAAAAGACATGTCTGAGTCGCGTAAATTATCATATAATACCATTGCACCTTGGATTAGGCAAACAGAAGTCAATGAGATAAGATATGCGTAATTCCTCAATTTAAAAAAGAGACAAGGGTTAGGACTTGTAAATCTTTATGATGTCTGCAACTGGTTTCCTGCAGAGAGGGCAAAGAGGATTGCTGCCCTTCAGGATGCCCTGCCCACACTCGAAGCACAGGCACATGTGTCCGCACGTGTAAAGGACACAGTCCGGTTCGTTTTCCAAGCAAATGCTGCATTCGTGAGGCAAGGCTTCCGTTGGCTTCTGTTCCTCTTTTGAGGTTTTTATAAAATCTACTTTGAGTAGCGACTCTATTTCCTTGGGGTTGAGTCTTTTAGCCGTTTCTGGGTTCTGAGGTTCTGTAACTGGAGATGGGGTTGCAACACTCGGTTTTCTGATCTCTCTGGGAACTTTGCTTTTCCTCTGAGGGATCTGAGGTCGTACATCTGAGGGTACAGGGATGAGTGGAGGGGCCAACATGGGGGGGAAATCGGACAAGAGGTCGAGATGGTGGAAACTGTTTCTGACTTGAGGGGGAATGACTTGAGATTCTCTGGATGTGACGAGATTGTTTTGAACTATTGTTGCCTGGCTCGGCATTTCGTACTTCTCGTTAGACCTTGCAGCGGCTGAGGGCTGCGTTGGCATGGGTCGGGGAACTTCTGATCTCGGTATCTCCGCGGAAGTATCTATCAGACATCCCGAGGATTGCTTTCTGTGAAGGACGGTACCTTGGGATGAAATAAGAAACCTCTTTATTTCCTCAACAAAAGCAGATTCCATCATTCCAGTATTGAAGCTGAAGTTTTCATGTTTAAATCGTCTGCCTGCTCATTTATCATTTTGAAGTTGTTAAGTTTAAGCTACGTCTTAATAACTAACATTTATTAAGTTAATTATTAAATAACTTATCTGGGTTAAAAAATTCATGGTTGTCAGGCAACAGAATGATGGAAAATCCAGCCATCTAATTATACGAATTAGAAATGCTTATGGTTTACAAGCTCTTTAAGGATTCACTAAAGTATTCACTGAAAACATTCATTCATTCATTCAATGCATTCATTCATTTCTGAGGCCTAGGTTATCATTTGGTATCCTTGCACGATCAAGCGTGCAAACAAAAGACAGCTTGAGTTCGCATAAAAATCAAGACTAAAATTTCACGAAAAAAGAATCACGTAATCTAAAGTAATACTGAAACTTTTTTTTTTAAATCCAAATTCTTGCAACTAAAGATTGTAAATTTCAAAACTCTCACCGAGACTTGATATCTTTTCGAGTGGTCCAGTGACATCGAAGAACGCCCAGAACAGCATCAGTGGATCGACATGCATCAGGGTCCTGAATGGAGACTGGTTTTTCGACATTCCCACTTCACCTGGGCGTTTAGAAGACATTGGAATTAAATTTGTCACAGTTATTGAAGCATATTAGCCTTCTCCGCCCAACTCGTGGTCTAGTGGTTAAGACTCTCCCTCGTGACAACACGGATTCGAACCCTGTCGTGGGAGCAGGTCGACCTAGTCATCTGGCTAATTGATTGACGCCAACAAAAATTATAATGACATGAGCACGCCACTGGCTTAAAAACAAATATTTCGGAGTTGTGAGATGTTGACATTTTACAGCAAATTGTCTTGGTAGATAATAGGGCAAATTGATAACCGATAATTAGACGTATAAATAATTTGCAAGCAATGCAAATATTACGACTAATGATAAGCTGAATGTGCTTACGGAGTCAAGTGATGACATCAATTAGACTGTGAATAATTGTTAGATGAATCACAATCACTCTAAGTCCTTGACAAGCCTCTTTCAGACTTCCAGGGTTTTACGGTTTTATTTCATTAATAAGTTCGTAGACGTTCATATTAAATATATATCAATCATACACGTAATATTTACTCGGCACCCCACAATCATTAGAATAATATTAGTATGTTAGCAATAATTATTTAATAATAATAATTATTATAATATAATAATTAATAATAATAATTAGTATGTTAGTATGGAAACAATTGCAGTAGCAATTATTATTTAATAATAATAATTATTATAATATATTAATTAATAATAATAATTAGTATGTTAGTATAGAAGTAATTGCAGTCACACTTACCCCTTTTGTTGATCATGAAAGCGAGCACATCTCCTTCCACGAGATTGGTGCAGGCATCCTTGACGAAGACCCAGTACTCTTCTCGATCAAGAAGTTCGTCGGCATCGTCTGGAAACTCAACAACGGCTTTGGGGTCGCAGACGGTCAGACCGAACCCCAAATTGGCTCCTGATTCGACGTTTACTTTCGAGATGAGGATGACCAACTTTTCCTCCGTCCATAGTGGTCTTCTGGTGAAGACGTAACCATTACTCTGCCCCGTCCTGTTTGTTGCCATCGTTCTCTCCGCTGAAAGGCTAATGTTTCTACCGGCTTTTAAGTGGAAACACATCGGTATTCTTTCCTCCATTTGTTTCGGTTGAGGTTTTGAGAATCTTCTGCCATGTTGTCTCCCTGGTTTGGTCAAATTCTGGGACGTTTGGAGGTCTGCTGTTGTGGAGGATTGAGAAGCGCGGCGTTGACTGGGACCAGATATGCTAAAGGATCTTGATCGTGAAAAGTTTGTGGTTCTTTCTTCTTGGTGGGATGACTGAACTTCTGGATCGACGTTGCTTGAGGGCGAGATGTCCCTCGTGCTGTCGGCCAAAGAAAGCACTTCTAGACTCTTGGTCCTTATCATCGTCTGCTTATTCCTAAATGACTTTGCCCTCAGAACTTGGAGAGTATCGCCTGGATAAGAATGTAAATGTCTACGAAATTACGGTAACTGGTATTGCTCTAAACCTCTAGTTTTAATTACAGTAAGTTGGTAGTCAATGAATTAGAAAATTAAGAAGAAAACTGAATCACAAAATTACAGACCAATGACCATTTTTTTGAAATTCCAACCTTCGAGTTTCAAAGCAAGGTTCCTCCCAGAGATGTGGAAGATCGCCCAGACTGGGATATGGACAGGGACGTCAGAGATCAGGACTCCCTTGTCTTTCTCCTTGTCCTTCCTCTGCCAACCATAGACTACCTGACCACCCTGGGTGAGCTTGAAGAAAATGAGGGTGTTTTTCTGGGTTGTTCCACTGGACACGTCTTTGAGGAAGATGCTTTTCGAGCTCCGAGCCAAGAAAATTCCCAAAGATTCTTGCGACAGATTAGCTGGATCGTAGGTCGTGAGGCCGAATCTAAACACTCCCTTGTGGAACATGACCACCTTCAGACAGATGATTTCCTCTGGCTGGATGGGGCGGTCGCTGAAGGCCATGCCTGAGCCTTGGTCGAGGCATCTAAGGACGAGGCGGTTGGGTGACACGACGACCCCTGCGCTGTGGAGCTCATGAAACTTTAGCGGTTCTAGCCGTGTGAATCCAGGATTGCTATGATCGAATTCTGGAGAGATATAAGGCGGAGATGATAATCAAAATGGAAGGGAATAAACAACTTGATTTATTTGTTAAATTATTTGAGTTTAATTATACTCCATTTGAATGAAATTATTAAATAAATGCAGCATATTCGAATGAAAACCTTGGTATTCTGAATTGAAACTGTTGCCCATCGCGAACGATAGCAACTGTTCAGATGACTAAAATAAACAAGCAATACAGGTGAGAACAGGTGTGAACAGGTTGTCGTTGAGTTCTTGTTGTAGCTCGTCTAAAAGGTAGCCTGGGGTTAATTAAATGAATAATTATTTTACAAAATCAATTGATTTATTGTTTAGAAATTCATTGAAAACGGTCCTAAATGACTTTTGAGTAAAAGTCGCTGGAAGGAACAATATTACTTAGTAAAATCCAAGTAATATTCACGAATGCGATTGTAAATAAATAACAATTGAAGATTTAACAAACCGTGAGAATTAATCGATTTCACATTAATTCACGTTCATCAAAAATGTCTAAAAATGTTTAAACTAGATGATTTTTTAGACGAATTTCATCCAAGCTCCAAAACTCTCACCGACTCTGGCGAACCGAAGAAAAACGCAGCCTCTGTAAAATTGCAACGAAGTCCTCTTGAAAAGAATCCCGAAAAAATCGAATTCTTTAAATTCGTTAATTATTGTTTAAATTAAACGTTATCATAGATTTATTTATTTAAGAATTAAAAGAAAAAAGATAAATAAATTTAAAAACTTGAAGACAAACCGTGTGCACGTGGACGTCAGAGGAATTTAATATTCAGCAGATGGCGCCTCACATCGATTGTTGATTTTTTTTGGGTACATTTTCCAGTTCAAGTCGAGGTTATTGCTACATAAGGTTGATTTGCAATATTAAAATAACGACATTCGAGTTTAAATCATTTGAAAATGAATTGTGTAATATTTGTCTTAAATTATTGAAAAATGAATAAATCAATTTAATTGTAATCATTGAAAGTAAGTTGAGTTACTATCCGTTTAAATTGAACGTTCCCCGCTAATAATATAATTATAATAATAATATAATTATAATAATAATAATTTTTTTCTTTTATCTTCCCCGTCCAGTGCCGGATTTGGGCATGGTCGGGATGTGCCACTGCACACTGCACAAGGGCCTCCACCAACCAAAGAAACCTATTTTTGGTTGTCAGGGAGGGCGGGCATCAGGACCGATGCAGAGGCTTGGGGCCCCCTCCACCACTCCACCACATCCATATTGCACCGGGGTCTCCACCTGGGTAAATCCGGAGCCGTCTTCCCCAACACGATTTCTTCCAGTACATTCGCCATTTTTATAACATTAAAATTATTTTAATTTAACATTAAATTGTTCTGTAAAATAGACTGCTTCCCCTCTAAGATGTGAATTCCTTTTGGCTTACCTTGGGCAGAGTTTATTTGATTCTTTGTATTTGAGTATTTTGTATTTTTACCTGCTTGATGTTGCTCGTAATTGGAAACATTTTTTGTAAAAAGTCATCGCTCATTTGGTGATAATTTTATTTTTGATTTTATTTTATTATTACGTTATTATTATTATTATTATTATTATTATTATTATTATTATTATTATTAATATTACTATGATGTTATTATTATGTTATTATTATTATTATTATTGCGCAAATTAGAACCGGAACTTTGAACTCAGAAAACCTTCTTTTTTATTTTACTCATGCACGAATAAGATGCATTGGAATGTTTTCCAACTTTGATCTGATGTTGCTTTGAATTTTTAAATCAAATATTAAGAAAAATTAATAATTGTTATAAAAATCTAAACATTATTAAAATCACCTCTTGGTAATCAGTTGTTTCAATAACCTCCATTATTTGTTTGCAGATAAATTCGAAAGGATTAATTTTATATTTTTATTTTAGTAATTCTAATTTATTACCGACAAATTCCCAACATTAATAATGCAAAAGTTAGAAGAAACTATGAATTTGCGGGAAAAAAAAATCAGAAATTTGAACGAAAATGTTTTCATAAAAACTTTCGAGCGTGTGATTATGTTTTACGATCTACGATTCCTGGCATTTGTCATCACATTTTGGTGATATCACATCAATAAATAATGATAATTTCGTAATTTCAAGCAATTCATTTCAATTACAATCCTAAACTTCACCAACAATTCACCAAAGCAACTCAATCTCAGCCGATACTCACAAAAGCTTTTCTGAAACCTGAAAAAAGAAAAATAAATCCTTTCAAGTTCGTCCCCGCCTCCTATTGGCTGATCTCGTGACGTAAGAAATGAAAAACGGACGAATTAGAAGTCATGAAATATTCAGCACATTTGCGGGGCACATAAAACTGCCCTCAGTTAAGCTGCCGGGATCAGGGGGCGTGTCACGTGATTATGAAAGGTCGTGAGCTGATTGGCTGTTTCAGCTTTACGTCGTCGTCTGCGATCTGCATGGAGTGGACTGGAGTTGGCTTTCCAGATGGCAACGTCATGCGAGGACATGGAAATTTATTGCAATAATAATAATAATGTTAATAATAATAATAATAATAATGATGATGATGATGATGATAATAATGATAATGATAATAATAATATTAATAATAACAACAACAACAATAATAATAATTACATAAAAAAATCAAGAAAAATCATACATGTAATAAATATAGTAATAGTGACAAATTCGTGAACACTTCCAAAAATAGCGACTAATCAGGAGAGAGTAGGTGGACAAACACCAAGTGCCCTGATTGGCCAAAATGAACTCGTCAATGGGGCTAATGAATTTATATAGGTCGGAGCACGCCATGGTCGACCCCTGGGTAGACCTCATCAAGTGGTGGAGTTACTTTCAGAGCGTTGTTCATCTTTTCTCGGGCTTGAGATGATGTTCGTCTTGGTGATTAATGGAGCTAATGATGACGACGACGACGATGATGACGATGACTATGGCGGTGTTGATGATGATGACGACGACGATCATGATGATTTGATAAAGTAGCAAAAACTTTTAACATTAACAGATAAATTACAGATTATTTCAATTATAGTTCATCGTCACTAAAACTACAAACTTTATGAACGTGAAGAAAATTAATCAATTTGCATGAAAATTATAATCGATTAAGTAATGTAATATATTAATAATAAATAGTTTCAGTAATGTTTGTAGTGAATACATTAACATGATTTTACAACAACAACAACAGCAACAACAGCAGCAACAACAACAGCAGCAGCAGCAGCAGCAACAACAACAACAACAACAACGACAACAACAAAAACGATCGCGGAAATTCCCCCCTCGTCGACAGATGGCGTCGGATTGAGAGATTGAATTGAATGAGCAAACACGTCTAAATTCGACGAACATCTGNGGATAAATAGTACAATAACGAGACATGCATAGGATAAATAGTACAATAACGAGACATGCATAGGATAAATAGTACAATAACGAGACATGCATAGGATAAATAGTACAATAACGAGACATGCATAGGAGAAATAGTACAATAACGATACATACATAGGAGAAATAGTACAATAACGATGCATACATAGGAGAAATAGTACAATAACGATACATACATAGGAGAAATAGTACAATAACGAGACATGCATAGGAGAAATAGTACAATAACGATAGAAATAGTACAAATAGCGTGAACCAACATCCACCTTAAACTTGGTTCTCATTTCCTATGTGAAAGTATTTCCAAGCGAGTGGAATCAAAGACATTGAGGATGGAGATGCTGAAAAGAATGAGAGAGAGGCAGGGAAGAGACTGCTGACATTCAATAGGTGAGATCGTGGAAATATGTGAGGGTGTGGATAAGTGTTTCCACCTGGGTTGTCTGGAAGGTTTAGACGAAGGTAAAGAGGACTTCGGTCCTCCTCACATACAAAAATAACTTGCACATCAGTTCAAACACACAAGAAAATTCACTGCAATTCACCAGCAATGCAGCCGAGTACAAACGGCTCAAAGAGGACAATGAAAAGAATTCCAGTCCAAATTAACCGACAAACTAAAGCTATTAGCAGCACTTAGATTGAGCCAATAAATTGTCCGAGATCATTAACTCCATTATGAAGGTAGCTATTAATATCAGACACAATCAACATTGAGCGAAGACAACAAAAATATGCATGGCTGGCGAAATATTTGCGCGGACTTTTGCAAGGTCGACTCATTTCAGAGCAACGTGTTGTCCTGTTCTTCTAGACTTTGACAACGTGGTGAAATTGATCCATAGTCGAGGTTAGCTCGGCGTTGGTGAACACGACCACAACTCTCCTTAGGTGAAATGATGAAAGCGCCTGATAATGAAATGATGAAACCACTCGATGGCGAACATCCACTTGACCCTGCATTCTCAAAGAATTTGCAGATCTCTATTCTATCGAGACTCGTTGTTGTGTTGTGTTGTGTTGCTAGAGGCTATTAATAACTAATGACAGCGTAACAATTTTCAACTCGACTACGAAGCTCTAAGCAGAATGAAATATTGAATGCTGGACGATCATATTGTTCGATCACTTGCATCTGTCGAAGGCCTAAATTAATAACATCATCAAGGTTCTTCTTTGATCACCAATCTCTGAAGCTTCTTAAAGGACGAAGGTAAACCTTTTAGCGGGCCAATATTTTGTTGAACATGAGAGGAGTTAGGGTTAGGGTTGGGGGTTACAATCATCACCAGGTAAATAAAGCAATGGGGAATTCAAGACACCTTTATTATAGAGCAGGTGAGAAATACTCAAAAGTTCATACCTTGATTGGGGAGACCTTAAATTAGGCCAAAAGTTACTATTTAATATGCATGCAAAAAGTGTCTGTTTTTAGAAAAAGATTTCACTTTCTCAACTTTTGTCTGGCAACCACACACATTTATGTATCCGACATTAGTATGAGTCAGAGCAACCTGCTCTGATTCTAATAATAGTTGTTAATCAATAATTGCAATAATACCATTGGCAGGACAGCTGGAGATACTAGTGGGTAGCCATTGTAGGTTTGTTGGGACCTCTGACTCTTGAGAAGAAGATTTTGTCGTCCATTCTGGAGTAGAACCTCCCTCAGGTGAGGTGGTGGATGGAAGAATTTGCAGGGGGGGTCCTTGCGGTAGCACTTTCCCTGAAAATAGAATGCTCGATCAATGCCTACGTTCGATCGACCAATCCGCATCCTGAAAGGACCACCAAATGAATAACTCATCAAATACGTCCCCCATCAAACTGTCGCACTATCTGCCAAATATTGGTATCCATATTCAAACTGCAATCATCATGCCTAAATTCAACACAATTCACCTTGATGAAGTCGTAACAGCACATGACTCTCCTGTCTTGTGAGAACTCAGCAGAAGATGACAGGGGTGAGCCGCTGAGGGGCACATGAGCCATCATGCACTCGTCTTCCTTCTTCAGACAGCTTCCACTCAGGTGATCCAGACATACCTCTAGTGTCAACCACCTCGAGTCTTTGTTGTCTTCCCTCCTGCCATTCGGAAGCGGACGATAACGTCTACCATAAGGCTCATCTGATGTGGCCAATTGATTCCACTGCTGGGCGCTCGGGTAGATCAAGTTAGAGGACATGACAGAGTAGATGATGGACGGACGGAGGTGCTAATTACGATCCCGGTGATGATACTGATCAATCAACAGCTCTGTTGAAAATTGAATGTCATCGTTACCATTATTATGGACGGCTTTTCAACAGTTGAATGGCACTCATTAATATTAATTACGCTACATTATTCGGCTATTTATAGAGCGTGCGTTTCGTCTTACTTCCAGGATGCTGGCCGGCCTTCCGTAGTGCACGTGAGCGAGCGTGCATGCCCTTAACATTCGACGGAATTCTCTGCTACTGCTATCATCACCCCGAACATCATCATCACCATCATCGTAGTCATCACAAAAGAATGAGAATGAATTGGATGGAACGGATATCTGGAATGCAGGCGATGATTTCGAAGGTTCAAGAGATGAATGGATGTATCTTGTGCAAAGGTGCTGCCAGCGGTGGAGGTGGATTCCTGATAACGATAACGATGACGAGAATCGCCGCTGCAGATCGCACATTCTCCCACACTACTTGAATATCGAGAGAGTGATGACTAAAGTGAGAGAGTGAGCTATGCAAGCGAGGGGACTAGTTACTAAAAATAGGGCCAGACGTTAATTGATCAAGCATGAAAAGTCGGTTCTAGACTAGTAAAGAAAAACACCACCGGGTCTTTTTGTTGATCGATAAACTATTCTGCACGGCATTCCGACCACATCGCCGACGATCAAAGGCAATAATAATGTAATACAGCATCTTACTAATTGTCATCACCGGAGTACTAATAACAACAATCACAAACGGATTGGAAGGACGAGGGAACAAGTACGAGTCCAGTGGAAGTTGCTTACAGGCGAACGACATTTACATGGAGAATTGCTCCAAGCTGTCGCCGTGGTCGATGCCTTTACGAGTGCAAAATGCATTTCTGCATGCAAGCAGTGTTTAATGCAAAAGTAATGCAATAGATATATTATGTAATATACATCGTTAACATTGTGCCTACATATATGACTATATATATATATATATATGTATATTACATATATTATATTAACACAATGTTAACGATTACAAATGGCATAAATTATTACAAATAGTTTGCAGTCTCATTTTGTATAAATAGCGATGATGGTCGACAACAAGTGTGTTGTCAAATCATCCAAATCAAATCATCTTAGTTATGCAACGGACTTTAATCAAATAAATAAATAAATAAATAAATAAATAAGACAACAAGAGTAGTGCAAGTTTGTGATGGCCAACTTATAAATACGTTGATCGAACTTATTCAACAAAATCCCACGGATCAAAGTTATTTGCATTGCCTCGATATTATTGTTAATGTGAAATTATTTTAATTTGTTATTATTATTATTATTGTTATTATTATTATTATTATTATTGTTATCATTATTATTATTATTATTATTATTGTTATTGTTATTATTATTAACAATATTGCTATTATTATTATTGTTGTTGTTGTTATTATTATTGTTATATTATATGTGTACTTATTATTCTAATAGTTTATAATTAATATTAATTTAATTAATATTTAAATAATAATTAATATTATTGTTGAATTATTATTTATTGTTATTATTATTGTTGTTGTTAATTATTATTGTTATATTATATATGTACTTATTATTCTAATATATTATAATTAATAGTATTAATTATAAATTAAAATAATTATATTTATAATATTTACAATTAATATTAATATTAATTATAAATTAAAATAATTATAGTTATATAATTAAAATAATTATATTTGTAATTAATTATTTATTAATTATTATTATTATTATTATTATTATTATTATTATTATGTCTTTATTTTGTTACCCACGCAACTGAGAAGAACGATGAATAGTTCGAGTGCAAGTTTGACCTTTTCGAGAACCAAACAGATTCCGAAGACTATTTTTTGCCGTTATTATTCTTGCGATAATAAAATAAATACCATCCTGTAGATTTGATACTTACTATTAAATTAAGTCTTTCATTCACACTGCCTCTTGAATAAACACCTTAATCTTAATAATTATAATTAAGATGTAGTATGATATAGCATCAAACTTTATAACAAACTCCTCCCAACAATTTGTGGCCTGTTGAAAAGATCATCACTTGTTATTATGTGATGAAGGAGGACGTGCTGATCATCACCTCCTCCATTACTTATTCAATCCACCAGTAAAGAAGCATCATCATCACTCTGATCAACAACACGACCCCAGGCACCAATACCTTATTTTGAGCATTTACCACCATTAACATCATTCCAAGACCTTATTCCACAAACAAGGACAGATCTTAACTAGGAAACATTTCCAAGCGGTTTCGGCTCAAATTGTTCCTAAGCTTATCAGTGATGCACTGTGAGCATTAATATTGAAAATTACAAATCCTTGGTAATCTAATTATACAAACATCAACATCAATGTTTCTACACGAGTGGCTCGATACAATCGAACAGCATTAAAGGCATTTATTAATTTGTGTTATTATCGTCGATCATGCATTGTTTTGAAATCAGAGGCAACCCAGGTCTCGTCATCTGACCTACGGGAGACTTGGATTGAACCTAACCTCCAAACGGATGAACCACAGGGGAGTCTCGCAGGTAAACGATAGATTGATGACCTCGTTTATTACAATTTACCGCTTATTGTATCTGTTGCAAAGTTGGCGATGATCGTTATCAAGAGGAAACGATCCCCCGCCAAATCTACGGAATGGTATCTCCTTTCCAGCATGTAGAGTGCATAAGATAACAAACTCAAGACACTGCGAATTATTATTATTATTATTATTATCATTATTGTTACCACAGTTTTACGTAGAGATTTTTAAGACTCGTAAGGAGACGGTCCTAGGAACTAGAAAGAACTAGAAAGAACTAGAAAGATTAGTTGTAAGTAAGCCTGTATTATTACTTACTCAGTCCTTACAATAAGATGATAATCATAACAACAACAACAATACCACAGCATAATAATAATAACGTAAATAAATAAATAGCATAAGATAACCTAATGTAACATAGCGTGACGTAACCTAACACAACATATGTGAACTGCCAGCGGATTGTTACTTATTAGTTTGACTTTTTATAGGTTAGTCCAGCATGTGATGTGTAAGTGATTCGAGATTAATACTCTCTTACTCACCACCACCATCGTCGTCATCGTCATCACCATCACTACCATTATCATCATTATTGTCAATAATAATATTGCGCACCAGATCAAGTAAACTACTCGGTAATCCAATGATTAGCAAGAACAAGCTACTAAAGATCTTACTTACGATGGATCGTCTAAAACTGACCATCAACAACCTAATGTAAAAATTGATTGAAGACTAGTTACAATAAATTATTTGATTCTGCAAAGTTAATAATAAACGTTAATTAATTTTGATAAGCAGTAATACGTGATATAGGATATGATATGCCCCTGTGATTAGTACACCTCTTCAGATCTAATTGCATGCCTACAGAGCAGCAGGTTCTGAAGTCTGCTGAGGATCAAAACAGGATCAAGATCATTATCACCATTAATTTATTATTATTATTATTATTATTATTATTATTATTGTCATCATCATCTTCATCATTATTATTTTATTATTATTATTGTTGTTGTTGCTGTTGTTGTTATTATTATTATTAATGGACACACCTATATTATTAGTAACAATAACAGGTCATAAATAATCAAAAATATACGCAATGCCTACATGCGTACCTACAATGCTACGCTTTACACGGTCAAAATTCACTACATAGCATCATGCACTGCATTAACTGCTATTATGTTACGAAACTTCTTTAAATGTGTTTTGTGTTAATAATCCTTTTAATGTTGGTATTACCTGTAATGCCATCATCATCGTGACTATCAATGTGCCAGTGCATGTGTATTTATTTATACTTTGCAGGTCACAACAGCCTATTTACCTCGACGTGAATAAGACGTCTGTTTTAACCATTTAAACTCGTCCCACGCAGGCCTGTATTGGCGGGCCAGACAGTAACAATGAATGCCTTCACTACGACAACCTCAACAACAATGGAGACAATAATTTTGTTGATGACGTCAATAATAACTACAGCGTCACAATAATAATAGTGACAACAAAGCAATAATAGTAATAACAATACCATACTGTATGGCAATAACAACAACGACAGCAGCAGCAACAGCAACAACAACAACAACAACAACAACAACAACAACAACAACAACAACAACAACAACAACAACAACAACAGCAGCAGCAGCAGCAGCAGCAACAACAACAACAACAATAAATAAATAAATCGTCGGTCATGAGTGGGACGACTGAAATCAAATTTCCCGCCACGCTAGCAAACAGCGGTCATATTGTCAGGAGACATCTACAGGCTGAAAAATAATTCCTAGGTGGATGTCTTGAATCTGATTACAGCTCACAGGAAATGATGAAAATTATTGATTTTGTAAAACAACAAAACTATTCTTCATTTGCGATAATATTTTATAATATTTGTTTTTCTAAATATAAATTTAATATTATAAATTAAAAAAATATTATTATACATTTAGATAATATATATATTTATATAATAATAATAATAATAATTACATAATAATATAATATTATATAATAATAATATTAATTAATTAATTAAAATAATAATAATAACAACAACACAATAATAACAAAAATAATATTAATAATAATGTTATTATGTAATAATGATAACATTAGTATTAGTGCAACTATTACCACAGCTGATATTTTAAACAAGACCACACAAGGTGTCCCTCAAACGTAATACTTAGACATCCAAGTGAGACCACCCAGTGCTGCTTCTTGGAGGTCAACATCTGATTGATTGGAAAGTCACTTTAGGACCTCAAATAGGAGGAATTTCAAGCATTCAGGACTCCTAATTCAAGATGGAATTGGTGCTTAAATATCGTCGTCGTCGTCGTCGTCGTCTTCGTCATATTGTTCATCATCGTCGTCGTCGTCTTCGTCATATTGTTCATCATCATCATCATAATAACAATAATAACAATCATAATAACAGTCATAATATTAATAACAATCCAGAAATACATTCAGGGTGGTCATAAACAGTCCATAAGAACAGGTGCTTGCAATTCACTCTAGCCAAGCATCGCTCAATACCTTGATATCAATACCTTGATTTATCACTGAATTGATAATCTCACCTTTGTCAACAAAGTCGTGCTGAGTCGAACAACGAAATGAAAAACATTTGCTGAATCACCTGTGAATTTGTGACCATTCGAGGTGAAAACTTATTGTTACATAATAAGAAATGAAATATATTATTACGTGATGAGGAATGAAATATATTATTAAATAATACACAATAAGGAATAAAATATATTACTATCTAATAAGAAATAAAATATATTATTAAATAATAAGAAATAAAATATATTATTAAATAATAAGGAATAAAATATATTGTTACATAATAAGGAATAAAATATATTGTTACATAATAAGGAATGAAATATATTATTACATAATAAGAAATAACATATTAGTTAATTGATTTTTGGAATATTTGAGATTTTACGGTTAATTTAATGTTTAATAAGATGTTTCTTTAATGATAAAAAATATAGTTTAATTCAATAAGATGTTTAATAATTTAATTTTAGATTTTAATTTAATAATTTCTCAAATTATTCTTTTTAACCCGTAAATGTGAAAATGTCGTCAACAAGAAGCAAGTCATCAAGTT
>MPNW01001122.1:30000-32500 GCA_011800805.1 Hirudo medicinalis
AGATATAAATTATTTACAAATACAAGACAAAACCAGCTCCGTCAATATGTAAAGCAAGTTTATTTATTAGGAAGAACATCAAACACTCACTGTCTTGTTCATCTCGATAGTAAACTTTAGTAACGGGAGAAAGATTTACGCCTTTCTTTGAAGAGAAAACAGGGCTGTTCGAGCCCCTGTGTGTATTATTAACCTCTGCTGCAGAACAAGTAAAAAAATCACTTCTCAATTTCGTATGTCGTTACAGATTGTGCTGCAATACAGAGAAGCATGGATCAGTCGAGACCACCTTTATACAGAAATTACTTTTAAACCCCGCTGAATGATACAGAAAAACTAGAAACAAGCAGCTAGAAAGTATGAAAGCCAGGAAAACGCTTATAAATATGTAATATGTAATAATCAACCATGATAGACTGTGATATATGGCAGACAAGCTAAGGATCAACTTTATGTCTTATATCTTCCCCCGTCTGTAAAAATCCTCTTTACCTTGTATTATATGAGATAGATATAAAATATCTCCCTATTCTGGCCACTAGTGTCCCAAATGAATAAGATTTGTAGCAACAGTGGATGCAGGATGTCAAATAGCCATCTTCATAAACTTCTTGCGTACACAAGAAATATCTCAAAGTTCTAGAGAATAAGCCTTGAATCTTTCTATTTGTATATTTGTTTATAAAAAGAAGGTAATCACTGTTGGGTAAAATCCTTTTTGGAAAGATTTGTAATCAAAATCAAAATCATGCATAATGAAATGATTTCAAACCAAAAACAATTGTGAGTGTATTTGAAAATCATCAAATCAAAATCATTCACTTTAAATTACAAACTTATTTAAATTACAAACATTCATACTTAATTATTTCATGGCTTCTTCTCTTTATCAATTATTCTGTTTACTAAATATATTTTTATCAGATTTTATTTGAAAATATATTATCACTGTTCGTTAACTTTAAAAACTAAGTTTTTCAAACATTGAATCATTCAGTCTGTTGCATCGAGGAGCTTCAATGACTCCCTCAGAACTAAATAATCTCTCGACTGATGAAGCTGATGAAGGCAGCATGTGTCGTGTTATGACGAATGAAAACTTTTTTGGCTAGTTCATTTGACTGAAGAGGTGTAAAAGGTGTAAATCTGAGAAACAGTTGATCATTTTGATCCGAATCCTTTTGGCAGTGCTAACATTCTGCAAATCAGACTGATCCTCACCATAGATTGGTCACTCAGACTGATTAGACAGACACCATAGTCTTCATTGAAATAGGTCATTCTATCCTTCTCAATCTCATCTTCACTATTTTTTATCATTGGCATAAAATTCTATAAATGCGTTCTTGAAATTACTGTCATTATCAGGCACTATGCTTACGACTTTACTTGTGTCTAGATCAAACTGCCCTAAGCAATCATTAATAATTTCCGCGGTCTAAAGTGTGACTGTCGGTAAATATTCTAGGCTCTATTATTTATTTGATTGAAGTCCGTTGCATAACTAAGATGATTTGGACTTGTTAGTTAGTGTTAGAAGATATTGTAATGAAATAAGAAGTATTAGAGTAATAATAGGTGAAATGGTTAAATTATAAAAATAATAATAGTAATAATAATGAAAGGAGAAACTAACTAATTAGATTGGGCCGCTTTTTTCAAATCAATCTGAAAATGAGCTCCGCACTTGCTGGATTGCTAAGCATGGGGCTTATCTCAGTCAGATTTGTTTTAAGCTTTATTTCTCTCTTCAGGACCGATTGGGCTGCACATTCCATGAGGAAATGCCGGACAGTTTCATCCTCCTGAGTGCAGACTTCATATTTGCCATCTGGATGGCGCTTCATGAGAAACAAGCATAGATTCAGAGCACATTTTCCAAGACGGAGTCTAGAGATCAGGGTCTCCTTCCTCTTTGAGGCACAATGGAATTTGCTCTTCACCGACACAAGTTTCTCTATTATCTTGTTGTGAAGACTTCCAGGGTCTTCATCCCATCTGGTTTGCCACTGTTGGATGATGTTTCGGGCTGCACACCTTTTGACATCCTTGGTAGCCGCAGGGATCCAGCGGTCTATCTGTTCCCTGGTAGTGGGGGCTTTTGCTAAGGCATCGGCCTTCTCATTGCCAGGGATATCAGCATGGGCAGGAACCCAGACGAGAGTGACTTTTCTTTCACTTTCTTGAATGTCTGAAATCAGAGAAAGAATTTTTTGAATTTCACGATCATCATGATTGCATGATTGCATTATGATAACCATTTAGCAAAATCCTAAGAGAATCGCTTAGAATAACTATGTCGAAGTTCTCCCCCTGGTAGGAGTCCTTCACGTGACTTAAGCAGTCCTCAGTGACCGCAAGTTCTGTCGAACTTATGCAGCTGAGACTTGACCTCCTGAGGTTAACATTCGCTTGTTTTTGAGAGATATACATCCATATATCCCTATCCCGGCCTTGTTGTCTGTGGTCTTCGAGGCATCCATATGACAGATGAGATTCT
>MPNW01001123.1:19394-30054 GCA_011800805.1 Hirudo medicinalis
TGTAGACGACGTTTTCCATGTCTCATCAACTTATAATCACTTTCTCATCTTCTCCATCATCATCATCATCATCATCACCACCACCACCACCATCATCATCATCATCACCACCATCATCATCATCATCACCACCATCATCAACATCATCATTTTCTTCTCATTCATCTTCTTTTTCTTCTTCACCACACCCAATACAACCCTATTATCACCACAACAGTCGTCAGCATTGTTGATGAAGTGAAGGCATACTTCTGTTTTGAATTATGACCTCCATCAATCCTTCCTTTGCCTGGACTGATCCTCGGGAGCAGAGAGGTCAGCGACATTCACAGTCTACCCTCGGTGGACTCTTTCGATTCGCTTGAGGAAGAAATGATGAAAAAGTTCATCGTACCATCAACCATCGCCGTCAATTAATATTTTCACCATGAATCATCATCATCATCATCGTCGACGTCACCATCATTGTCATCACCATCGTCATCGTCATCGTCATCATCATCATTGGCGTCGTCGTCGTCATCATCATCATCATCAACTACGAAATCTGATGTCGTGAGGTCTCGCGATGATGTTGTTGATATTGTTGGTATTGGCGACTAATGTTATTATTATTATTATTATTATTATTATTACTATTATTATTTATATAGATTGCAAATTATTACTCAAGAAGTAGCTTTTTTAAACCGGCTTCGCCAGTAATAAATTGAAATTAATTTTTATTTCATTATAAATAATATATTCATCCCGGCATTGTTTGGAAAATCTAGTGACGTATGTATGTACTTCATTTATATAGCGCCATATTCATAGCCTCAGAGGCGCTTCTTGTTAACCGTTTATGTAGCGCTCCTTCCCAAGGGCGCTTTTGGCGGTGCAGGCTGGGTTTCGAACACGACACACTACTACTGTTGCCATTACCGCCGTATGCAGGAACGCAGCCCGTTCGGCCAACCTGCACGCCACGCTTGTAAAAATTATCTAACAAATAATTTCTTAAGAATGTAGTTTATAATTATGAATTTTTAGAAATCATTTCGCCTGGATAGAAGGAAGCAAGCTTAACCCTCTCAATCTGACGTCCAACCAATGTTTGCTGTGAGATGGAAAATTCAAAAAATGGAAAGGATTTTCCAACGTCACCCTGGAAACTCCACTCTTCTCGTTTCAACAATTTTTCATCATTTATTTACCGGGATTATGCTCCTACATTTTTTCCAGTGGAAAAGTTTTGCAAATTACTTATTCATTTTTAATGGTCGGAACAATTTTTCCGTCCATCATCATCATCATAATTAATGTAATAATATAATTATTACAATCGTGTTGTAATTAATCACAATAATTAATGATATACTGTATTTTCAACTGATTGCTAATGGTATCATCGACATTACAAATGCGTATTATTATTCTTTTTTTTTAATCACAAAATATCTTGTTTTCCACAAAAACATGTCAACGTTTCCGAATTTCAGGAGAGAGGCGCATAAACAACAACAACAACAACAACAACAACAACAACAACAACAACAACAACAACAACAACAACAACAACAACAACAACAACAACAACAACAACAACAACAACAACAACAACAACAACAACAACAACAACAACAACAACAACAACAACAACAACAACAACGACGACGACGACAACAACGACAACAACGACAACGACAACAACGACAACGACGACGACGACGACGACAACATCAACAACAACAACATTAATAATTAAAATGCAATCTCAAAGAGCACCGGTCTTTGGTGAATGAAGTTATTAAGTTTTGATACTTGAGTTGAAATTAATTATTAAGATTAATTATGGAAGTAATTAACAACATTTATTCACAAATTATTACTCTTTTTATTAAAATTAATTTATTTAACTTACAATTAATTAATTAGTTTTTTAATAATTCAAAACTGTTGTTATTATTACTGTTACTATTACTATTAATGTTATTGTTATTATTATTATTATTATTATTATTATTATTATTATTATTATTATTATTATTATTATTACTTTTATTTGTATTGGGCACGTGCAGGCCCAATTCGCCTAAATTATCCCCCACACAGCATTTAAAACTTCTATCCTTCCATCCACGGACACAAAAAAAATCTAAAATTAAAAAAAAAAAAACAAAACAAACTAAAATCCCTTCAACTCCCAGCAGTCATTCCGTCCTTTTCCAACAAACTGGAAGAAAGGTGTTGGCTGGAAACTGGAGAAACTGCACCCGTCCGGTGGACCTTAGTGTTACTCAGTGGGCTAATCAGGGCCGACGTCCCAGACACGAAGCAGAGGGATGGCGGGCTAATTGTCTTCATTGGCAGAAGATTTGTTGGAGGAGCGGGAGGTCACTTGTTAGGGTTTGAAAACGATGAGGAGATTTACTGCCGCCCACGAAGTAAAATATTTGTCTTTGAAATTGTGACGTAATAAACGTACTATTTTGTAATAAATTTGGAGTGATGTTATTAACTGTAATGTAATGTAGTGTAAGTTTATGTAGCGCCGTAGGCGAGAGCGTCAGGGGCGCTTTGTGGCGATGCAAACTGGGTTTCGAACACGACACGCAATGACTGTCGTTGGCAGGAATGCTACCCTCTGAGCGAACTTGCAACCCTGCCCTAAACTTCTTGCTTCATACATCAGGGCGCCTTGAACGAATCAGGGGTTGAAGAATTTCATGGCTGGGTATAAAATAATAATAATAATAATAAACAATAATAATTTAAAGCTCTAAGAAGCAAAAGATGACAAGAAAACTCTGCGAAAAAGAACCTCGTGAAAAAAAAAAGTTGACAGAAGATTTTGTCTGAGGATAAAAAAGTCGCAGGAAGATGAAAAGGACTCTGAAAGAGTTTTTTCGGCCATTTTTATTCTTTTCTGCTTAACTTCTTCCGAGAACTCATGCTTTTCCGTTCTTCTCCAGGTGGTCTTTTGTATCTCACGCCATATCTCGAGATGCTTGGGGAGACGCCCAGTGGTGGCTGACTCCTACCGCCACAACTTCCGTGCGCCGCCGATGGTGAGACAGGGAGTCCGATGCGCTTCCAACGCAGAAGAATCCCATTACCACAAGTGCTTCAGACCCCACGCCAATCTATCGCTACAGCCGTTTCGAGCCCTCGGCCACACTCCTCACAGATGCGCTAACTACACAAGCAAAGCGCAGGACGATACCACACACGGAGATGACGAGCACCGGCAAACACCACACCACCGTCGGACTTGAGACAACTGCACACAGCGACACGTCACGGTCACCTTTGCACCACTCGCATCGCATTGCAGCAGAAGCGCTGAATTCCCAGTCCGCTGCTCCCATTATCCGCCTCGGAGGTCGCGGAAGCGTCAAAATTTATTTCAAGTTTAAACGAATTCCGTCGAGGGGCACTGTTCAGAATTTGATATTTCAGACGCCGAAGAGCAACAAAACATCATCGACATCATCAACAACAACAACATCAACATCAACGACAACATCAACATCAACAACAACAACAGCAGCAGCAGCAGCAGCAACTGCAACAACTCAGACGAGTTTGAACGTCATGTGACTGCTTTGACAAGTCTGTCACGCTATGGTCACCAACTCGATCTCAAATGTGAGTTGAGAATTTGGAGGGATCCTGTGTGGAGTGGCAGACGTTAAGACAAAACAAAAGTGCAATGTTTTTAAAGAAAAGCAATCAATTGGATGGAATGACCGACACTTATGCACAACAAAGTAACATGTTTTAAATTATCTAAAAATAATTAGGTAACGACAACAACAACAACAACAACAACAACAATAATAATAATAATAATAATAAAATATAAAATAATAACAATAATAATAATAACAACAACAACAACAATAACAATAATAAAATATAAAATAATAACAATAATAATAATAACAACAACAATAATAATAATAATAATAATAATAAAATATAAAATAATAACAATAATAATAATAACAACAACAACAACAATAATAATAGTAAAAGATAAATTATATTAGAGTAAAAATTATATTATCCATTATTATCTTTAAATATTGAAGTAATTTTCTAAATTATACCGAAATAATTAGCTGATAATAATAATAATAAAATATAAATCATAATTTCCGTCAAAGGATACTTTCCCTCGAGTCCCTTCTTCCCGTAAGCCCAGTCGGGATGAATGACTACCTCCGCTTTTTCTCCGAGGGACATGGATTGGATTGCTTCATCCCACTGAAATGTGGTGAAGAATGTGATGATGATGATGATCAGATGGTTATGACCGAGGTGCTGAGACGACAACGACCACTCAAGGTGCCAGCCGGTGGCTATAGAAATTCATCAACGCTCGGCCAACAAGACTTCGATGATGAAAAAAGTTCAAAGTTCAAACCCCTCTGATGACTTTTCCTGTTCCAACTTTGAACTTTAGAGGGTTTGTCTTCTTGGCATTCTTGTCTGAAAATGTCAACAATGACATGAATGTTTACTGATGCAGGAACAACAAGATGAAGATGATGATGATGATGATGCAGGAACCTGTGGGCACGTTGGTGTCAAAGACCTTGCCGTCACTTAGCTTGCCAGTGTAGTAGCATCCAACCTCTTCACCCTTGTTGGGGAAGGTGCATTTATCACCAACCTTCAGGATCTTCTTCTGGTACTTCACTTCTTCCTGTAAGAAAAGTAATCAGCATCATCACCATCACCATCATCATTATCATCATCATCGTACATCAACATCACCATCATCATCACAATCATTGTAGCTTTCAGTAAGATTCCTAATTCCATTTTCTTCATTAAAAACTTTGATTTCACTGAAGATCAACAAAAAAAAAACCAAATAAAAGAAGAAATAAACAAAAAAAATAAAGTGACG
Source organism: Hirudo medicinalis (assembly GCA_011800805.1). Taxonomy (NCBI): domain Eukaryota; kingdom Metazoa; phylum Annelida; class Clitellata; order Hirudinida; family Hirudinidae; genus Hirudo; species Hirudo medicinalis. The sequence goes on from MPNW01001123.1 coordinate 24,295, forward strand.
AATAACAGCAAACAAAAAACAAGAATCGCTTTGCTGAGCCACAAACAGAGAACACACAACACGCAAATGCTTCAAAGAAGAGCAAACACTCACCGCCTTCTTTACGGGCACCGCTTTGGGTTTCGTTTCGACATGTTTCGCGTCCTTCTGCTGGGGTTTCCGGACGTTCTCTTTCGGCTTGGACTCGGTCGAGTCGTCCTCTGCCGTCCTGAAGGCCTGCGAGAGCAATTTCCAGTCGAATGCTCGAGTTTTTAAAAAGGTTTATAATGATGTGAATGGAGATGTTAGTGCAACAACAACAACAAAATGTTGAAGAGTGACGATGACAGATTTTACATCGAGTTTGTGTCGTGCATAAAGGCTGAATGTCTGCGACGCAATCTTGTTTATTCGTAATGAAATCAAACGATATGCAAAAATAATATCAGAATAATTATTAAAATAAATATCAAATTAATTGTTAATAATTATTAAGTGAAATGATCTTTGTGAATCATCATCACAGTTAGAAATACTTCCAATGCTCTTGTAAACATGACTTCCACTGGAGAAAGTGGAAAAAGCTGTGACCATAAAATATATTATAAATAACTACAATTACTTTCGTCTCAAAGAATTCTTTGTAGTCCTTTATAAGTTGATCTTTTGTCTTCACTTTTGCAACATTGACAAGAGTCCCTTTCAGCTTGTGTTCACCCTTGAACTGAACATGAATGCATGTATAAAAAATATGCATTTGCATTGCAAAATAAGATCCAGACTGATGTCAGAATTTTAGACCAACCTGATCTACTGATTCATGATAGTTCATGAATATCAGAAAAATTATCATCAGGAGTATGCAACCAAATCACATAACAAAATTGTCACAATCATGATCTCCTGTGAAACATTTACCTTTTCAGAAGCATGGGTTTGCAAAAACGTGACAATGTCTTTTTTGCTGACCGCGTCAGTTCCGATATCTTTTTCTTCGAATGGTGGTTCAACTAGAGACATCTTGAATTTTCATGCAATTCTGCAAAATAACACGTAATTTGATAAATACCGGAATCCATCGAGTGCAAACACGAATAGGAACATTTGAAATATTAATTAATTATTAATTAACAACCAACTTATTAAAATCACAATTGCAAGGACAATCACCTCAAATTCGCAGAAAGCCACAAATTACGAAGTGTCGTAAATAAATTATTACATGGACGTTACTGGATATTAAAGTAACTAATATGGACTTTATTAGCACTCGTTAAATTTTTGTCGTTTTAAAATGTTACAATATATTTTCTAACGGCTTAGTAAATATTAACGAGTTATTATTAACGAAATATACTAATTTTATTAACAGGAGTTATAAAGTCGTCCAATCCAATAGAATACCATGTAAAGATAACTTAGCCTGGAGATGTCTGCGAACGGAATATAAATACCTGGTTCTTTTTGACAATAGAATATATCATCTTAATTATGCAACGGACTTTAATCAAATAAATAAAAGACAATAGAATATTTATTGGAATAAATTTTATTCTAGTTGTCAGCGATCCCATCCGTACATTTCATGTGCCGGTCTGCAGGTTATGGTGTCAAAAAGATATGAAATCATCTGTTACATCTTTTCCTTATCAATTTATAATGAATCAGTAAGGACTTCATTGCAGCTTTTTCCAGGGCATCTAGCCAAGTCAGGTAGGACAACGGCCAATCAGCGCCTCCCCAAACGACATCCCTGTGGCTCAGTTTTCATTGTTATTTATTTACAACAGGCAGACATAGAACAGACCCCCTCCTTTCCACCACCACTGGCACCAATCCAGCCAGGTTTTGCCTACCTTGAAAACATAAAAGTGGTCTTGAAGTTGTTTGAACATACACTACTGCGACCAAACTCAGAACCGTTGTCTCATCATCTTCTTTGCCAAAGACTCAACATCCAGGAAGATTCAGTAAAAAGTAACATTCCTAACTTTATTCCGTCTACAAATATTACCACGATTATTGACACTCCTCACAAATTTAAAACACAGGCAATTAGGTTACTAGCTAATAACACACATGGAATCTTTTTTTGGCTTAGCACTTTCTGCTTCTGGACCTGCTTTGGCCTCAGCTGGTTCTAACTTGGCCAAAGTTTGGGTAAGTTTAGCAGGGATTTGTTTCATCCAATCTTCGGGCGGTTCGGTTCTGTACTCCCAAACATCGTTTGCTATCGAAGCCATTAGCCTCTGCTTCCGCCTCTCTTCCTCATGGGCCAATACAGGGACCTGGAAAGAAGACGAATGCAGATTGTTTTAGATTATTTTTCAGGGCACTTAATACTCCATCAAAATCGATTCTAAATTAGTATTTAAAACATGTTATTTAAAAATTTGCACTGCACTATTTTTGCCAAAAAATGCAGCATCTTTTAAATAAAATAAAAAAAACCAAACTTTCCACTGACTAAGTGTTGGTAATCCTTTGTCTTCTCAAACTGGAGGCAGTTCTGGTGGTCTTGCTTCCACTGCCAGCATTCTTTGGTTTCTCCGTGGAGATAATGTTGGTGGAATCTACCGCTCATGCCTTTTAATGAAGTAAACGAATTGATTCATGTGAATTCATTTGTATGGAAATTAATTATATATATAATCAATATTTCAAGAATATTGTTGGGTAGTATCATATAAATAAAAGCAGGGCACAATTTTCAACCAAAGATATAACATCAAAGATGAAGGTAGTGGAAATTGATAACAGTGTCATAGCAGAAGAATTGAACCCACTTAAATACAAAAACTAAAGGGAACAAAAACAATACTCACTTGCGCATTCTTTAAATTCATCTATGTATATTTGGCACGGTCTGACCTGTGACAAAGATAGCAGGAACTGAGCCACATTGGAAACAATTTTTCAGCAATAACAAAGTAATTAAGGCTTTCAAGTAACAAGCAATAATTCGTTGTTAAGGTTAATTTAAAACTTGATTTAGTCCACTATATTCCACAATCTATCACACCACTCTGCAACTAAAAACCCAAACACTTTCTACATTTCTCTTTCAAGTAAAATATGAAGTCTAATGATCTGACCATCCATAGCCTATCAATAATTTCTCTTTCATTTACAACCGGCTTATCAACTTTATCAACTTTTGCCGACATGATATCGGCGAGAGGTCAAGTAATAAAAACACATGCAAGGTATTTTGATTAATTTGCGCCGGTTATGCTTAATAAGTCGAACAGTTTATATATTAAGTAATTATTTTTAACAAATAAATATCACATGCTTGGAACTGTTTTTGATAAATTAAATTTAGAAAAATAAATAAAATAACATTTGTATTATAATAGCTATAATTAAATTACAACCATACAGTAACTAATTAGAAATTGCAAACACTAAAATGTGATTTAAAGCCTAATAAATATCAACGTAACAATATTTCATCTTTCAAAAAGGTCAATGTTAGAATTAGGTAAACAAAATCGAAAGCCGGTCTTGTAATTTTATTTTCGATTTGGGCAAATTTAAATTTGTAGATCTTTAGTAATGTTTAAAGTGAATGTGGCGTCAAAACTGGATTTGTCAGTCATTTTTTCGAATTCTTTAAAATTGTGTCTGAGAAGGAGCTTGCCATGTGCTAATCGGAGACCAATAAGTTGCGATAGTTTTGGGAGACTGCGTGTTGTGCAAAATAGAAATCAGTCGGATTGTCCTTCACTGTTAAGGAACCTTGTCCGTTCTTCACATGCATCCGTGAGACCTCAGTCTAATTCCGGTGATGTTGGCACGGACAAAGACGGTGAAGTTGTCGATGAAATTTACTTTGACAAACCCATTCCTAAAGGTGTTTTGTACTTCACAAGTTGATTATTTAACACAATGTTAATTATTGAAGTAATCTTACAGTATATATATATATACATTATCAGTATATATATATATATATACAATATCAGTATATATATATATATACAATATCAGTATATATATACATATATTTATATGCAATTTTCTTTCAATCAACATGGAAATTTATTAATTCGAATTTACAAATTTTTGCCTTTTGCAGATAAACTGAATACACTACTAAAAGAATTTGCTGCCAGACCAATATTGCATCAACTAGAAGAAGAATATGGCATATCTTGTTAGTTTCTTTGTATTCTCCGAAATATTGGAAACTTTGCCATTGAGTAACAGTGTCATAACAGCTTATCATCATAATTAATTATTCAATTAATTCAATTGCTCAATTAATATCACTATTGTTAATAATCTAATGTAAAAGAGACTCTTGCTAGTGGCTGGGATTTTAATTCCCAATGGAGCCGCACCAAAGTGAAAGCCTTAACCGCTCGGCTACCGACGCCCAGGTAAACGGAGATCGGCAGACGAGGTAGTCGCTCTTTCTGCTCTGGTGCACCTAGTGGTAACATTCCAAACTGGAACTGAAACTGGAGATGAAATGTGAAGTTGTGTGATCGATGACCAAGTGTCGTCGAAGATTCATAATGTATAATAATAACAATCATAATAATAATATAGGCATGTCAATAATGATTAGTATTAGGTTATATTTACAACATGTGACAAAAAACATTGTGCATGAAAAAAGTAATTCATTAAAAGCAAATAAAAAGTAAAATAAATTAATTCTCTGCCAGTGCATATGTCCAGGAAGGCCATGGCAGGGTTCAAAAATTGGTGCTTGGGGGCCAAGGACTTGCCTCGAGACATTCACATCGTCATCTGGGACATCCTACAGGAATCAGGTCAGAATCCAAAATGTTATGAAATTCTGTTTAATAGCAACTTTTTTTTAAAAATCGAATTTACAAAACATTTTATTGTTTGCACCTGCTGCATTCTGAAATACGAGATACCTCTACAAAGAATTCCCAATAAATGAATGAATGAATGAATAAATATTTGATCAAATAAATGTGTTTTTAAGTATTCGCTAAACAAGCATACGAGCATTCTCAATAAATTTATAACCACAATTTATAATAAAATTATTTCTTATGATTTAATTAGATAAAATTCTTGCTTTCCTTCAGCACACATGGACGACTTGTTCCCGTTCTATCTGAAGCACACGAGGACGATGTTTCCAGAGCTGGAATGCATGGAGGACCTCAGAAAGATCAGCAACCTCACCCAACCCACGACATGGTTCGTGAATATTCGTGTGTCGATTTAAGTTAATTCGTTGTCGTCGTAATTGTCGTGAGATCGGTAAAACCGTTTTGTCTCGACGGTCGTAAAATCTTTCGGCATCGCCCATTGATTGTTACTTTTTATCGTAAGCATCAGAAACACGACAGTTTGAACACCGTCGGCTTGCAATTGCCTGCGGAGGATTGCATTCCACGAGGCTCCGAAAGCCGCAGTCGTTACGTGTCATGTTCGAAACCCAGCCAGTGCCGCCACAAAGCACCCCTGGCGTGCAGTGCTATATAAATGGTCTGAGCATCCTTGATGCTTGAGCTTGTGGTGCTGTGTGAATATACATTTTTAGTAGTACTATAAGTATTTACAATCTTTGGAAAGCAACACAACACCTAATTACGATAATAATTAATTAGTTGTCAAGATGCTTAAAAATATCAACATTTGCGAATTATTCTTTTCCAATTCCTCCCGGCAGGTATCCCGACGCTCGTAGCAAGCAGAGGAAAGTGATCTACCATGCAGGTCCGACAAACAGTGGCAAGACCTACCATGCCCTTCAGAGGTTCCTCGGTGCAAAGTCTGGCGTCTACTGCG